>CAUOFW020002098.1:0-57697 GCA_963454935.2 Ilex paraguariensis | reverse complement strand
CATTGGCTGTGTCACCTGCCTTCTGTGCCTTCTGACACCAATTGCGTAAAACGAGGCATGATAGCTAACCTAGCCTAGTCTAGCCTAGACTAGTGACCTTATACATCAATAGCCTCTGCTGGGAGCAGAGACGCTATCCTGGACGAGGGTACATCTCGGTACCGAGGAAGAGGTACATCTCGGAGCCGAGGGAGAGGTACATCTCGAGCCGAGAAGGGAGCGAGAAGGGAGCTAGCGACCGATGTACCATATCAGACCGAGGGATACGTGTCGGTACATCAAAAACGTACTGGATGCCACTTGATCCCTATGATAAGCACCTCGGGGGAGAGGGAATTGTGAACCGAGGGTACGTGATCTCAGTAACAAGGATTAGTGACACGAGGACAGTGTATTCATCTTGGAGTATTTCAAAAAATGTCCCATCAATTGCCCCCAGCCTTCGATTTTCTGACACCGAGGACACGCGTCGTAAGGAGACGAAGGGTTTTACAACAACCCCAACTGCTTATCATTGCTCTAGCGCTTTTCCCTACTTAGGACGTTGTGCGCATTAATGCGCCTTTCGTGTTTCGCGCCAATGATGGGATATGTACTATATATAAACGGGCTTCCTCTCTTCTTTTCTCATTTCATCGTCTAAAACTTTTCTCCACAAAGCCCTTGCCTGAAGACTTCGCCGAAGATCCCTTTCCTTCCGTTGTCAATTGTCCAACCATTTCACCGGAGTTTTAAGGCCAGCAGACCCATCCTGCTTCTGAAACATTCTGGAAGGAGTCGCTTCAAGTTTCCAAAAAAAAACTTCTTTTTACATTCTAGTGAGTCCCAGTATCTTTCCTTTCTTCATCCTTCTGTCTCTTTTGATTTTTCGATAACTGGAGGTGTCCTCGGTTGCCACTCAGCGACCAATCCTCGGGAAAGCCTCCTTGGGAATCTTTGAGGAAAAAACACCTCCTTCACTTTTTATCAC
The DNA here is from genome assembly GCA_963454935.2 of Ilex paraguariensis. NCBI lineage: Eukaryota > Viridiplantae > Streptophyta > Magnoliopsida > Aquifoliales > Aquifoliaceae > Ilex > Ilex paraguariensis. Next base: position 56,727 of record CAUOFW020002098.1, on the reverse strand, counting down.
TTTTTGGAGATGCCTCGTCATCGCCCTGCCCCATCCTCAGGCCAGTTCTTCGGGGTCAGGGAAGTATAAAGTAAAGGGGGTGAGCAAATTAATAGATTCATGGGTTAAGTACAACATCCCCCCGTATGTAGACATAGAGGATTATAATCCGGTCGTGCACCCTCGTACCCTCGGTACCGAGGATGCAATGCCCTTTTATACCAAAGTTATCATAGAAGGCGGAATTAAGTTCCCTTTGCCCCCTTACTTCTCCAATTCCTCTCCCATTTTCACCTCTCCCCGGGCAGTGTTGTCTTAATGTCTTCAGGATAATTATAGGGTCCTAGAGCTCAATAGGTGTCTCGGGGTAAATGTTGGACTGAACGATATCCTCTTTTGCTATTCCCTCTTGAGAGTCATGCCTCAACAACACTTCTACCTCAAAGCCAGAGACCCATCTATGTACTTCGTAACTCACCTTCTCGACTCGGACAAGGGGTACAAGGATGACATACTTATCTTCAAGGGATCTTGGCAGAAAGGTGTCGATCCCGAGTATAACGGCTTGTTATGCCCTTTAGAATGGAGAACGACAAGTACGTCGGTTCCTTCGGGTCTATTATTTTGTTTTTGAAATTTTCTACGTGTTCATGACTCCTCTTTTTGTTTGTGCAGACATCTTCCCTCGGGAAACAGCTCCTCCATCTCGGTCGTTGGTGAACTTTGCGGACCTGGTCACTGTTTGGAGATTTACTAGTGACAACGGGTTCGGTCGAGCTACCCACATCCTCCTATTATACTCCCGGATATAAAAAGTTTTCGCAGCTTTCCCAGTCTTTCGAGCCTTCGCGGTGGTCTGAACTCTTGATCAGGCGGTGGGACAAGAGGGCGAGGAGAATTTGGAGGAAGACCCTGACCGGGCTTCGGAGGCAGAAGTAGAGGGTGAAGTTGAAGAGCTCGGAGTCAGAAAGGACTTGGTTCCTTCGCCCATTGAGGTGGGGACTTCGGGGAGAGATTGTGGCCAGACTTTCAAATCCTACAATCTATAGACGTCGAGGACGCCCTCAAGATAGCTATGTCCAGCACGCCTCGTATTGATTTTGGGGTTCCTGAGGCAGAGGCAAGCCCTTGCTACCGGGAGGGGACGAGGATCGACCGGTAGGGCCTCATCTGCAGGGACCAGCGCCACCACATCCTCAAGAGTCGTCAGTCGGGGTCAAGTGCGTGACCGGGATCCTCAGGTAGAGGAGGAGAGGAGGGTCAAACATAGGCAAGACGGCCTTGGCAGGGGATTCAGGACCCCTTCGCTCAGCAGCAAAGTGGGAGAGGCCGTGGGTTACCTCCTGCTCCTTAGCAACAACAGCAACAGCAGACTCCTCCTCCCCTTTCCGCAGACAGTGGAAGCCGCAGAGTGGAATCCTCGAGCCACTGATCACATGAACTGAGTGATCAGGGTCAACGACTCCATTTTGCAGGACCCTCATGTCACCAATGCAGTGAGTGAGACGCTGCATTTCGAGGCCGACATGGTGGCTCACAGGGGGCGATCAACAAACGTGTTGTTTCACTCTATCATCCAAAATTCCCTGGTGGTAAGTTCATCTTTGCTTCAGTCTTTTTTAGCCGCTTTTCTTTTTAGTGACATGCCCTTTCTTTTGCAGGCTACTCAACAGATTTCTATAATAGCGGCGCGGTATCATGGGACTAGGATGGACCTTCAGCGGATTCGAGAGCAGAAGGAAGAAGCCGAAGGAGCCCTCGCTAGTGCTAAGGAGGATGTAGCTGCTAGAGATTCCACACTCGTGGGGCAGGCCACTCAAATCTAGCAACTCCTCAAGGATGCCGAGTTGGCGAAGGTTAGCGCTGAAAAGCTAAGTGCTGCCCTTGCCGACGCTAAGAGGAGGATTACAGAGTAGACGCAGCGGCTTTCTGCGACAGAGGTGAGGGCTGTTGGTTCAGAGGAAAGCTGTCTGGCTCTGACCCAAGAGTTGGACAAGATCGGGGCCGAGGCACATAACAGGAAGTCCGAGGAGCAACTCCGAGAAGAGTTCGCCGATGACGTGCTCCCCGCTCTTGAGGAAAATAGCAAGGAGTTCTTCAAGAAGAGGTGGGACGAGGCGCTCCAGTGTGCTGGGATCCCGTCAGACTCTCCGCTCTTTCAGATACACAAATATGTGCCCTCGGCGGAGATGGAACAGGCCGAAGCCGAGATTGTTGCCGAGGGCGTGATTCTGATGCCGGTGCAAGTTTCGGCTGATCCGCCCGAGGCGATAATTGTGGATTTGTCTGATGAGGCCATGCCAGACCGGGCTCTTGACCATAATATTCCTCAGGCTCTCCTGTTGCCGAAGTACCTCCCATTCTGCCTGCTCCCGAAGGTGCTCAACCTTTTTATGCTGATTCGCCCTCGGGTGATGTTTTGGAGATGTCTGGGGCCAGATGAAAGCTCTTTTCTTTTCGATTGTACTTTTTTTCTCTTGCAGCTCTTGGGGATGCAAACCCTTTTTTTTGAAATAAAGCTTTTTTTTGGAGTACTTATACTTTCCTACGTACATATTTTTTTTTTTTTTGGCGTAGGAGTCCTTCAACTCTGTCCTCAGGGCCTTACCCTTTCAAGAAGCTTGCCCCTGTGTGTGCTTCGGGGGCAGGAGTCCTTGAACTCTGTCCCCAGGGCCTTGTCCTTCCAGTAGGCTTGCTCCTGTGTTTGTTTCGGGGGCAGGAGTCCTTGAACTCTGTCCCCATGGCCTTGCCCTTTCAGGAGGCTTGCTCCTGTGTTTGTTTCGGGGGCAGGAGTCCTTGAACTCTGTCCCCAGGGCCTTGTCCTTTCAGGAGGCTTGCTCATGTGTTTGTTTCGGGGGCAAGAGTCCCTGAACTCTGTCCGGAGGGCCTTGCCCTTTAACTTTGCCGTTGGTGAGCATTGAAGGAGATAATACTCAAAAATAGTATTTCTTTAGATTCATCATATTCCACGGTCGCATTACAAGTTTTTCATCCATATCTTCTAATCTATATGACCCGGAGCCCCCGATAGATATCACTTTGTAAGGCCCTTCCCAGTTAGGTCCTATTTTTTCTTCTGTTGGGTCGCGAGTATTGGCCGTTATCCTTCTGAGGACCAGATCGCCGATTCGAAACTCCCGTGCCTTGACCCTTTGTTGTACAGTTGGGAAACCTTTTCCTGATACTTGGTTATTCTTAAGACGGCTATCTCCCTTCTTTCTTCCGCTAAATCCAAATCCAGTCCAAGTTGACGGTCATTTTCCCCTGCGTCGAAAGCTTGGGTCCTTATGGTCGGGAGTCCTACCTCAAGAGGTATGATTGCTTCCATTCCGTAAGCCAGAGAGTATGGGGTTTCTCCTGTCGAGGACCGAGGGGTGGTCCTGTACACCCACAAAATGTTTAATAGCTCATCTGCCCATTTTTCCTTGACTTTCTCCAATCTCTTCTTGATTCCATTGATAATTATTTTGTTGGAGGCCTCTGCCTGCCCATTGGCTTGGGGGTAGGACAGGGGTGGAATAGAAATTACGGATTCCTAGTTGCTCGCAAAAAGACTTGAAACGCCCACCGGTGAATTGAGTCCCGTTATCCGACACCAGTGCCCGGGGAATCCTGAATCTGATGACTATGTTTTCCAGACGAACTTTTTAGCATCTATGTCGCGGATGTGAGTCAACGGCTTCGCCTCAACCCACTTGGTGAAATAATTTGTGGCCACGATGAGGAACTTCCTGTTTCCAGGAGCCTTAGGCAGGGGTCCAACTAAATCGAGTCCCCACTGGGCGAATGGCTAAGGGCTGGTCAGGGGGTGCAAGTCCCCCGCGGGTTGCCTGATTACAGGGGAGAACTTCTGACATTGGTCGCATTTTTGGACGTATGCGCGCGCATCCCTTTGCATTCGCGGCCACCAATATCCTTAAGACATGATGCGGTGTGCCATTGATCGCCCCTAGAGTGCCCCCGCATATTCCCTCGTGTACCTCATAGAGAAGGTCTTCTACCTGGTCTTCTTGGACGCATAATAAGTAAGGTCCTGAGAAAGACCTCCGATACAGCTTCTGATCCAGAGAGATCCAAAATCTCGGGGCTTTAAGTTTTATCTTCCTTACTTCCTTTGAACACTCCAGGAGGTCTCCTGTTGTTAGGAACCTGAGAAAGGGATCAATCCAGTTGGGCGGCTTGTGCGCGTCCTAGACGGCCATTACCTCGGGGGCATGGTCTATGTAGGATGTGGGAAGATATTCTATGGTGATCCTGCGCGACTGGGAGGACTTCACTGCCGAGGCTAGGCAAGCCAGGGCGTCGGCATGCGTGTTCTTGTCTCGAGACACTTGTCTGATCTCAATCCTTTCGAATCTCGGATTACAGTTGTCGCCTGGTGATGGTAAGCCTTCATCCTAGGGTCCCTTGTCTCAAACTCTCTGTTAACTTGGTTGACTACCAGCATGGAATCGCAATGCACAATCAAGTCCGTAACTCCAGTTGCCTCAGCTAACCGAAGTCCTGAGATGAGGGCCTCGTATTCAGCTTCATTATTGGATGCTTTGAATCCCAGCCGAACGGCTTGCTCCGCGACCATCCCATCTGGAGAGACCAGCAAGATACCTATCCCGGACCCCTTACTGTTTGACGAACCGTCCACACACAAAAGTCATGGTGATCCCTCACAATTCGTTGGAGACGTTATGTCGGGAGGAGGCGGTCTTTCTAGAACGGGATGTTCCCCTGAAAACTCAGCTATGAAGTCCGCCAATACCTGACCTTTTATAGCGGTTCGAGGTTTGAAATGAATGTCGTGTTCCCCCAGCTCCACTGCCCACTTGAAAATCCTTCCGGAGAGTTCCGCTTTCCTCAAAATGGCCTTTAAGGGCTGATCCGTAAGGACGGTAATTGGGTGCGCCTGGAAATAATGTCTCAGTTTTCTTGCAGTGGTGACCAGGGATAGAGCCAGTTTCTCTAGGGGCAAGTATCTTGTCTCAGCGTCCAGGAGCGCCTTGCTTATGTAATAAATCGGCTTTTGGTGGTGCTCATGCTCACGAATAAGTACCCCGCTTACCGCAAATTCAGATACGGATAAGTACAAGAAGAACATTTCCCCCTGGATAGGGACGGATAAGGTCGGGAGAGTCCTGAGGTATTCCTTGATTCCAGCCAGGGCGTCTTCGCACCCCTGGCTCCACATATCCTTCTCAGCACTCTTGATTGCTCCGAAAAAGGGTTTGCATTTGTCTGAGGAGCGTGAGACAAAATGGTTAAGTGCTGCCAGCATCCCCGTGAGCTTTTGGACTTCTCGGACAGTTCGGGGGCTCCGGATGTCCAAGATCGCTTGAATCTGATCCGAGTTAGCTTCGATTCCTCGTTGACTGATCAGATATCCGAGAAATTTACCCGATTCCACTCCGAAAACACACTTTGCCGCGTTCAGCTTCAGCCTGTACTCCCTGAGGGTGGAGAAGGTATCTGCCAAATCTGCCAGATGATCACAGCTTCGCTTGCTCTTCACCAGCATATCGTCAATGTAGACCTCCATGGTGTTGCCGATCTGTTTTTTGAACATCCGATTCATCAGTCTTTGGTATGTCGCCCTGGCGTTCTTTAGTCCAAACGGCATCACTTTGTAACAGTAAACTCCCTTCGGAGTGATAAACGCCATTTTTTCCTGATCTGGGGGATGGAGAGGGATCTGGTGATATCCTGCTCGGGCATCCAGGAAGTCCATGCGTTCATATCCGACAGTAGCATCCACTAGCTGGTCCACCTTTGGTAGGGGGTAGTCGTCCTTGGGACATGTCTTGTTTAGATCTGTGAAGTCTATGCAGACACGCCATTTCCCCCCTTCTTCTTCGCGCAAACCGTGTTAAACAGCCATTCTGGGAACTGTATCTCCGAATAGCGTTGGCCTTCAGGAGTTTGTCGATTTTTTCGTTGACCGCGCAGGCGTGATGCGGGGCCATGCGTCGTGGCTTCTGTTTTACTAGCTTATGTGCCGGGTCAACATGCAGCTTGTGCGTGATTATCTCGGGGTCTACTCCCGTCATTTCCATTGCGTTCCAAGCGAACACGTCTGTATTTCTCCTTAGGAACTCAATCATCTCCTCCTGTTCGGCTGCAGGCATCGCGGTTCCAACTAAGAAGTATCTTTCTTCTTCTCCCTCCACCAAGGGCACCTTCCGGAGGTCCTCCACCGACCGCTCAGTTGGGTCTATCCGGGGGTCATCCATTCCTAGACGCCCGGACTGTGATTGCTATTTTTCCATGATCTCTTCCGGTGCTCGCCCTTTTTCTTGGGTGAACGCCCGGCTCTAACAGCTGAATAAAAATAATTTTTTGCGGACGCTTGGTCCCCCCGGATCTCCATGATACCTTCTGGCGTGGCGAATTTTAGTTTCTGGTGATAAGTGGAGTGCATCGCTCCCAACGCATGTAACCATGTTCGTCTCATGATCACGTTGTAGGGAGAGTCTGTATCAATCACGACAAACTCGGTGTTGATGATGAAGGGACCCGTGACAACTGGCAATGTGATTTTACCTATGGGCAGGGCGAACGAGCCGTTGAATCCGATGAGGGGTGTCCTGACCTTGGTGAGGTCCTTGAGGCCAAGACCCATCAGTTTTAAAGTCTCAGAGTACATCACTTCTGAGGAACTTCCGGAGTCTATCAACACCTTTTTGACGTCGAATATACCTATCTTTAGGGTTAAGACAAGGGCGTCGTTATGAGGAGTCACCACGCCTGTCAAGTCCGCGTCGGAGAACGTTATGCTGGGCTCACCAGTCCTGGCCCTTTTACTGGGTGGCCCCCCATCATCCTCGGCTATCTTCCTTATAAAAGCTACCCTCTTGAGATCGGACTCGAGTTCCTTGGACATGGGGCGATCAAGTGGACACACATGGATGACATCTATGACGTTGTCCGGCTCCTCGGTCGGGGCAGGGGTTTGTCTCTCTTCCGGCCTGGGCTCTATGTATTCTTTCAAGTATCCGTCTCGGACCAATCTTTTCAAGAACGATTTGTATATCCTGCAGCTTTCGGTGCGATGTCTGAAATTCCGGTGATAGGAACACCTAACCTTTTGATCACGGGTGGAGGGATCGCTCTACATCCTGGGCGACCACTTGAAGAATGACTCATGTTTTATCTTGTGGAGCAACTTGAAAATGGGTTCCTTGAACATAGTGTGAACTCCGTTGAACGACCCCCCGGAGGGGGTAACAGTCCCTTTCGGGGAGTATCCTCCCGCTCCCTTTCTTTTCTCTTAGATTGGAGGGTTTGACCCTTGCTGTTTCCCATCTCGTCCTCGATCCTTGAGTATTTGTTTATCCGGGCCATCAGCTCGCCCATATCCGAGGGAGTCTTCTTGGTCAGGGATCGGTACAGGTCTGTGTCCCTTGCCAAGCCGAGCCTGAAAGACGCCGCTGCCACGACTTCCGAGCAGCCTTCTATCTCATTAACCTCTTCCCAGTACCGAATGACATATTGGCGAAGGGTCTCGGATTCCCTACGTCTGAGCGTTAGCAATGATCCAACGTCTTTAGGCCGCTTACTCCCCGTAATGAATCGAGCCAGGAACTGCCTCGTCAATTCCTTCCACGATCCAATGCTGTTGGGGGGAGCGCCTCGAACCACTTCATCGCTGAGTCCCCCAAGCTCATAGGAAACACTCGGCAGAGGAACCGTTGGTCTGAATGATAGAGGGACATCATCTGCTTGTATTGCCTAAGATGGGCTTCGGGATCGAACCGCCCGTCATAAGTTTTGAACCTCGGCACGACGAACTTTCTTGGAACCTCCATCTCTCCGATCTCCCTGGTAAAGGGTGTTTGTATAACCTCGTCTTCGACCTCATCCTGGATAGCCTTACTCTTTCTCCTGGATTCCAACCGGGCTTTGAGATCAATTTCCTCCCTGATGAGATGTCTTCTGAAGTCCTTGAGTTCATCAATAGGCCCCCCATTTCCTGGGCCCTGTGTGGATAGGGTTGAATCCTCCTCAGACTCATCTCCCTTCCTCCGTCTTGACAATCCTCGCCGAAGGTCGTCCAGGGCTAAAGGCTTTGCCTTCCTGGAATGGTCGTTAAGAGGGTGCTCGTTGGCTCTCGGTCGCTTTGGGGCCCTGGAACTTTCTGCCTTGTTGTTGAGATGATTCCTTAGATCCTTCGTTTCTGCCTCCCGGGCAGGGAGCCCACGAGAAAGGAATGAGTCCCTCGACCCTTCGCCGGAGGCGGCGAATTCGTTGAGCCGGCTTAGGATGTTTACATTGTCCTTTTTTAGCTGTCGTAATCTATCGCCAAACTTTTCTTCGATCACCTCTGCCAGCTGACGAGCCAAGGGGGCTGATTCTCCTGACCTGATTCCCATACTAGTTTGAGGGGTAACCCCTCTTGACTGAGTAGAGGCATTTTTATTCCCATCAGTGTGATCCCTCCCTCCATGGTGACATGAAGCTTGTAATTCGAGACTTCTTTGTTGGGGACCTTTCCCTTTTTGTCGAGTGTTCACCATGGTCACTGTTCTTTATAGAGAAAAAACTAGGAAAACTAGTCGTTTCCCACAGACGGCGCCAGATTGTGCGTGCTTAATTTTGCACAATATAAACACGAGAACAGATCTCTCCTTTGGTGAACTCGAGTGAGTCAATCGAATGGTCAACCCTACTGCTTGGAACAACCTGCGAGGTCCGGTGGTAACCTGGAACGGTAATGGGAGACCCTCGTGGATCAATGGAACGATCCAGTAAGGCTGAGGAAGGTTCCTGGAACAAAGAAAGTCAAGTTAGAAGGGCGCCAGAGTGTTTTCCGGCGTATCCCCTCTGACGATCAAGTCAGTTTTTGAGAGAGAGGAAGAAGAAAACACTGAGTATAATTTGTAGCAAAAGTTTCACCTTGTTCTTCTCTTGTCTTTTGTGAGGAGTATTTATACCTCAAATACTCATGATTGCTGTCAGTGTGGTCAGTAGGTGATCATTAGATACAGGCAACGTGCGCACTGATTCCTACGAGGAATGTCTTCTCTTTTAACTGCTCGGGACCCCGAGCAATCAAGACTGTGTCATCTGCCTGCCGACGGTTCAATGAACTCCTCTCGGCAAGGATGTAATAAATGTCCAACCTTAGAGACATTTATTACCTTTCACTTCCGAGCCTTACCGCATTAAATGTTGTCTCATCAAGGGAATAGTGTAATTTAATGCTTGCTTTCCCAAGTCGTATGTTAGCAAGGACATCCGGTCTTTCTGTCTCTGATGTGACACAATATGCCACGCGTCCATTCCCCATTGGCTGTGTCCCCTGCCTTCTGACACCAATTGCGTAAGACGAGGTCATGATAGCTAATCTAGCCTAGCCTAGGCTAGTGACTTGTACATCAATAGCCTCTACTGGAGCAGAGAACGCCATCCTGGACAAGGGTACATCTCGGTACCGAGGAAGAGGTACATCTCGGAGCCGAGGGAGAGATACATCTTGGAGCCGAGAGGGGAGCCTAGCGACCGATGTACCATATCAGACCGAGGGATACGTGTCGGTACATCAAAACGTACTGGATGCCACTTGATCCCTATGATAAGCACTTCGGGGGAGAGAGGACTTGTGAACTGATGGGTACGTGATCTCAGTAACAAGGATTAGTGACACCGAGGACACGTGTCTTCATCTTGGAGTATTTCGGAAATGTCCCATCAACTTTGGCTCGCTTGAATTTATGAGTAATTTGTTCGTGGTGAATTTGTTTGTTTTATATTAGTACTTTGATCATTTGATGTTTGAATAGTAGTTAGATTTTGTTTTGAATCTAAGGTCCTGAGACTGACCGGTCCCCCCAATCTAGTCCCAACAAACTTGTAGGAACACACGGTACCTCATACCAATCCTAGAATGCGACTTTGAGTAGAAAACGTGAAAGTAGCAGCCTAAAATTCTTCAAAACTATCCATTCGGGCCGCGAGTTTGCAAAACACCTCACTGGTCGGCCAATTCTACCTACTCCCAACAACCTTGTAGGAAAAAATGGTGCCTTGTTATGAATCCCAGAATGTGACTTTGAGTAGGGAATACGAAAGTAATAGCCTAAAATCCTTTGGAAAGGATCGTTCAAGGTGCAACTTCGTGCAACACCTTATTGGTGGCCACCGATTTATTGAAACCTCAATTTATGTTAAGGTTCCAATACAATTTGTTTGGATTTTTAAAATTTGTATTATTCTACTCATGCCTTCATGAAACCTTTTTTACCTCTCTTGGATATTCTGTGTGACTAATCCTATTACTCTCTAGGTACATATTTGACGAGTGTAGAAACAACACCTAAACTATGTCGTGTACTTGTAGAATTACGGGGAGATGCTGTTGGATTTTCGTTAGAGATGTATGAAGTGGTGAGAGATGCTTCCTATTATAGAGAATGTACATTCTTAAATGAATGGGACTACCTAGCAAAATAGGAAGGGGTCAATGACATAGTTTGCATGATGCTTGCTACATGACTTTAATAAAATTGTGATTTTTGTAGGGCATTAGTTATGGAGAAGGGTTAGGTGATGATTAGACATAGGTTGAATGTGAAATAAATTGATGGGGTTAAATTTTTATCAATTTTGTGAAACTCGAGAAAATTAAAATCTTAGTTAAAGGGGTAAAATGGTAATTAGTCGCTAAAGTACAGATCAAAAATATAAATTTTTATATAACTTGGATGATGAAACAGATCTAACTGCTAGATTCGTCTCGCAAAATCTAGTTATCCAGACAATTTTTATTGAATTTCAAGAAAGCCAAAATTTTCACACCTTAAGAATCGATCGGGTGTCATGCGACTAAAATTAGCGATCAAATTTTATTCGCAGGACTCGAAAAATAATTTAAAGTTAGTTGAACAAAAATATATTAAACTTGACGCAATGCGAGATATAATTGATTCAGAATAAAATTATACAAGCTAGACGTGTGGTCCATTATTTAAAGAAGAAAAAAAAGAGACTTAGTCTCCACCACACAGGATCAACCGAGAGAGAGGGAGGAAAGAGATAAAGAGATAAAGATAAAAAGAAAAAGAAAAAGAAAAGTCATTCTTTGAACCTTTTCTCTTCGATCTAGTGAAATTTGGACGGCGACTCAACTCGAATCAAGTATTAAAGTTGCTTACAATTACGAGGACTACATGTGGGTACCAACCTCATCTAATTACGATATATTTCAAAAATTAGAATTTTTTGGCTCGGGATTAAATCAAGGCTGGGGGAAGCTAGATTTGGGTTTTCTTAGAGTTCTACTACATTGCCTCACACTACAAGAGGTAGATTTTTCCCCTATTTAGATGTAATTTCAACCTAAAAGATGACATATGAAATGGATAGACTAAGAGTGTGTATCACATGTTATCTCTTGACTAGTTAGTGGGTCAAATATAAGATTTATGTTTAATCTTTTAATTAGTGAAATCCTATTATGATTAACTTGTTGCAAGTTAATGTTAGTGGTTTGAAAGCATGTTAGTTGTACATTAGCATGAATTGATGTTTAATGACATATCAAGTTTAATAGAATTATTAGTTTGTTATGTGATTATGAGATAATATGTATGTTACATGATCATGTAGCATGTGATTAGTGTTGTGGAATTGTGTTTATGTTTATAGAATTAATAAACATGTTATATTGGAAGTAATGAGCGAGCTAGTTGTGTGAATTGATGTGCCCTCTAGGTGTTTGCTTAAATGCCTAAATGATACCAAATGTGTTAATTGAATTGATTATCTTATATAATGTGCTTGGGATGATGTTAGAAATGTCATTATAATGCGCTCATCATATAATTGACATTGTGAATGGTATTAAAGGCAATTGGGATGATGTTAGAAATGTCATTATAATGCGCTCATCATATAATTGACATTGTGAATGGTATTAAAGGCAATTACACATTATATTGCATATGTACGGTTTGAACTACATTCATGGCCATTGACATGAGTGTGAGTGTGAGTGTGTGTGCATGGGTTTGGGTCAATCACCACTTAGGTAAGTTGATGGGTGGGTTCGGGAATGTTGGACTTAAGTCTGACTGAGTCGCATTGAATTTTGCATATATAAATGTATCGGAGTGTAACAAGAAGGGTTATATTTTTCCTAAGGTTCAAGACTTGCAAACTTTTAGATAGATACACACTTTCCGGTGGTGTAACGAGTCTGCAAAATTGTGTGATAGCGAGGATAGAGCCACAAGTGAAATGTCTTGAAAATTTGATTGAGGTGTGGTATCCCTTTGGTGAAACACCATAAATCATCGGCCCATAAGGATACGAAAATGAATTAATTAGTCAATAAATGTATATGACACCAATGAAGGGAGGCTTGGAATGTCTAGATACATACACATGACATTGCATGTATTGTGGGAACTGGGATGGAGCTCGGTATTGATATTGCATGTGTGAGTCTCATCTCATAAGCAAAACATGATTTATGACATTTATTCATGATAAATATATTTGCATGAAATGATTGATGCGTGCGACATTTTATATGCATTTAAGTTTAGATGTGTTCTATATAATTGTTACCATATTGAGCGTTGGCTCACCCTTTATAGAAACATTTTTCTAGTATTGCAAGAGCTTCCGCTGAAGACATTCTTACGGGCTCGCATTGACTACGGAGCCAGACTGTGGCTCTTATTTTGATGTTCTAGCCCCTTGTATATGTTTACTTTTGGCCTTGTATAATTTTTGTAAGTAAGACATGTATATGAGTCTCTTTTGGGATAGTTATTTTTTTATGAATGAATGTATGTAGAGATGATGATTATGGTAGTATCTGATGTTGTATGATTGAGTATTGATGAATGGACCCGATGTGGTCAATGATGTATGATTGCACAGATTGTGTTTTGGATAGAGTTCCCCGTATAAAAGAGATTCTACCCAAATTTTGTTAAGTTATAGATCCTGGTAAATAGAGTGTAACGGTGTGGTATCGAGTTACACAACATCCACAGTATTTCATAGGTTGATAGGTGATCAACAAGTTAAATGGGACCCTCGAAAATTGGGATGTCACAAATTTTTCAATGGAATGTTTGAATAGAGATGGAAAAATTTGGTCTTCATATAGGAATTACATGAACGCATAATGACATGAAGACAAGATTGTGAAAAATTATTTATACACGAAAGGATCATGAAGTTTTACATGATGTAGGTACACCATGGGGAACCAGTTCCTATGAATCTAACTCAATTTTTTTTGAAGATGTTGATAGTGTTAAGGATGATATGACAAAAAGTTCAAATAATAATTGGGATAAAATGCCCGAAATATTAGAAGACATAGGTATGGACATGTTAATGCATGTATAATGATTTTGGGGGTGTTTGTGCTGAAGAAACATGTGATAGTGCTAACAAGGAGGAATTTTAGAAAATTGAAAAAAAAAATGAGGGATGATGAAAGTATTTTGTATCCGGACTATAAAAAATATACATTGTTGTCGTTCTTGGTTAAATTGCTTAATTTAAAAGTGTTGAACAACTTGAGCAATAAATAATCAACAGAGGTTGCTTTTATAGTGATCGAAGATAGCAAAATAGACCGATTACGTCAAATTGATCTTGATTCTTAAATCATTCTAAGAGATCAGATTGTATAACGTAGAAGCAGACAAGACTTTAGTGTTGATGATTTCATATGTGATGATTGATGAGGAGACAATGGTGGAATATGTCGATTTTGAAGAAGATGATTTGCATTCCTATTTGACGTGGAGTCGGATATGTAAATGAATTATAAAGAAATATTCATGGTAATTATTAAATTATGTCTTATGTTATGTACAATGTATTTTCTAATTGTCGATTAAGTAAAACTAGACAAATGACTTTATACTTCTATGTGTCATGTGTTTTATACATATGACACCAAGTCGTTAAGCCACCCATGCAACTAGTAGGGTTGCACCCTCTAATACACCCGCTTGGGCTGCATCCTCTAGTACACCTTCTAAGGTTACATCATCTGAAACACTTACATCACAACCTACCCCAAATGCATCCATTACGGGCATTAAGGGTAGTAGCACATGTTTGATGCATACTTTATTTACAAAAAATATTCATTTTGGAGGACTAACATCTATTATGAATGTTTAATCAGGTTCTACCTCCAAAAAACGGGGTCCGAAACTGTCTAGAGTGAAGAATTCTAAGCGTATTCATGAAGCTCACAGGCATTCCAATGGGTGTACATTTTTCGAAGGTGATGATAGAAATTGGCTCTCTCACAAGGACGTTTGCCCCCCGTTAGAAATGCCCACGAATGGAAGCACATAAAAAAAGAGGATAAGGTACCGCTCAATGCTCGGTTATTGGTAAGCGGAGATATTTTTCTTGGTTTTAACAATATGTTTATTTGTTTAGAGTGTTTGACATTTTCGTAATTAATTTTCATATTTTTATTTGGATGTAGAGAAAGTTTGACATAAAATAGTATGAAAACGCTGATGTTAGGAAGGTTGTCGCAAGGTATACAAAGACCATTGACACAATATGCATATGTCTTACAAAGATTTGGTTGAGTCTATTGTTGACCCAAGTGCCAGTCATATGGAAATGCAAGTCAGGAGGATTGAGAGTACATAATTAAAATACTTCACATTAACCAACATTTCATGTAATCTTTATAAGTTATACCAATTAATATGCACTTGTTATTCCAAACTGTTTACTAATTATATTCTTTATATGTAGGAAAATCTTAGAAAAATGCAAAAAATCGTGTCAAACTGCCATACAAGCACTTAATGGGTGCAAAGTCTTTTTCAGTCTACCATATATGATAGGGTCATTCATTTTAGCACATAATAGTTGATTACTAAATGTCAATAATTTGGTTAAGAAATTTGAATGTTGATATTTTGATTAACTACAATAAAGGGACCTAAGACAAATAAGTCACTCCACATTGTTGATTTTTTTCATGATTTCCACGTGAACAAGAAGGGTGAGTTGGTTTCTCTCGAGGCAGAAATAGCATATGTAAGTATTTCAAGTTGTACAAATTTGTTTATTTGAAATTAGCGATTATGATATGTGCACTAATAGGTTTTAAATACTTGGGTAAATTTCATTGACACCCCCTATATATGCATAATTTCAAAGACACCCCTTATAGTTCCTAAAATATCACTGACTCCCCTGTCAATAGTTATCTATTGTTTAAGTGGTTACTCATAACAATACCTTTGGGGTGTATTTGCTTCAAGTATCAGGAAAGAGTGATCGAAAAAAATAATGATGGGCCTATCTTATCCCTCTTATACCCATGTGTAGATACACATTTTGAGTCTGGTGTTATCACCTAGAAATAATATTGACCCGGATGAATAGTGTATTTAATGCTACCTACAACCTCTTAAATAAACCCACATTTTTTGTAGGTTAAAATAATCCGGTTGGAATTATTTAGAGAAAGACATTTTTACCCTCAAGAATTTTTAGGAGATAAATATCACTATTTATATTGAGGGTTCCTTAAAAATTTAATATTTATACCA
The DNA here is from genome assembly GCA_963454935.2 of Ilex paraguariensis. NCBI lineage: Eukaryota > Viridiplantae > Streptophyta > Magnoliopsida > Aquifoliales > Aquifoliaceae > Ilex > Ilex paraguariensis. The sequence continues at coordinate 41,203 of CAUOFW020002098.1, read as the reverse complement.
TCATTCAATACTCCATCCAAACAAAGTATTGGATGGAAGATATGGAATGAGGAGACATTATAACTATAATTAGTCCAACGGCCAGATGGATGGGTATGAAATGGACAGGTTTGTCCAACCCAGCCCTTACTAATGCTTAAACCAACCACAACTTCGATGTTTAGCATTGGAGATTGGGTCACCCTTCTCCATCAATTGTATCACAATTATCATCTTTGGATTCTCGCATTTCTATTACAAATAAATGTCCTCGTACTATTTTCCCTTTGGCAAACTATTGTCGGTTACCATTTTCGTTTAGCAAGATTTCTATGCGTTCATGTTTTGATCTTATACGCTGTGATGTTTGGGGTCCTTACCATATTCTTGCAATTTGTGGTGCAACATATTTCTTAACCATCATCAATGATTACTCTCGAAGTAATTGGGTAAATTTGATAAAATTTAAATCTGAAGCATACACCCATTTACGTGATTTTTTTGCTATATATACTTCATAACAATTCAATTGTTTTGTTGAACAAATGTGTAGCGATAGTGGTAAAGAATTTTTTAAAACTGAATTTCAAGAGTCCTTGAAAGCTAGTGGGGTCATTCACCAAACTAGTTGTGTTGGTATGCCCCCAACAAAATGGGGTGGTCAAACAAAAGCATTGGCACTCTCTTAAGATCTCTCGTGCTAATCGCTTTCTAGCCAACTTGCCATTGGAATTTTAGGGTGATTGTATACTCGCCACTACACATTTAATTAAAGGTAAAAAAGCAAAAAAAAAAAAAAAAACCCTTCTATTAAGCCCCAATCTCATTTCTCCCCTTCTACTTTTACGGGTTTCACTTAACCCTTTCAACTTATAAATAAATTGTAAAACTTAACAAAGGTAGCAACTTATACAAAAAGACTAAACTGCCTCCTGATTGTAATTGAATTTTCATTGTGATGTAATCATTGAAGAACCCTAATCTTTAAAAAAAAACCTACAACTAGCAAAAGAGATGGTTAGGCTTATTTTTCTATGAGGATTTTATTGGTTTGATTACATTTAAGTTATATGTTATGTGTGTGCTCGAATTTGTGTTTGAAGTTGAAAGTGATAATTGAATTTTCAAATGGGTTACATAGCAAATGACTATTTCTTCATCAATTGAGGCTTGAGTTGTATTATGGAGTTGTAGTACATTGTATTGAAGTGCTCGAAAGCCATGGCTGAGGTGTGTATGTGTGTGGTGAAGAAATCCACTAGGGTTTGGGAACATAAAAATCAACACTTTAAAAAACTTGTTAAAGTTTCAAAACGGGAATTGAGTCTACGTAATTTGGGATCAATCAGTTCAAAATGACCTTAGATTTGAGAAATCAAGTCATTTGACGGGTCAAAAACAAATTTACAGGTATGGAGAGAGAGAGAGTAAGATGAAAGGGAAAATTGGTAATTTAATTTTCTATTTAGAAAAAAATTATTTATTTTATAACACACGCTTAATTAGTGCGTGCAATTACTGCGCCGTTAGAATAAACAGATTCTATTAGATTTATACTTTGTTCACAAGTTAGATGAGGTTAAGTGAAATCTGTAAAAGTAGAAAGGGTGCAGTGAGATTGAGGCTTAGTACAAGGAGTTTTTTTTACTTTTTACCCTTTAATTAATTGATTACCCACCAAAGTTTTACATGGAAAAACTCCTTATGAGTTACCTTTTCAAAAGACCTACCTTGGACCACTTGTATTTGGTTGTTTTTGTTATGCTCACAACCCTAATATTCATCACAAATTTGACAAGTGTACTCATCCCGGCATTTTCCTTGGCTGCCCACGTGGTCAAAAGGCTTACAAAGGTTATGATCTTGATTCCAAATAAATATTTATCCAGCTGTGATGTTACATTTTTTGGGAAAATATTCCCTTTTCAAAACTCCATACCACCTTCTTCCACTGCACCAGTCCTTCCTTTGCCTATATCAATTTTTGGTGAACAAACCCCCACTCATTTTGAGGCCACTCAACCATCCACAACGGAGTTATCTCTTATCTCAAATCTGCCCAATCATTCAAGTCCATCCAATCCTTCACTTGGATCACCTACTCTACGTCATTGTGAGCGGGATACTCGGCAACCACCACATCTCAATGATTATGTTTGTTCTAATACTCAAGTCCAATCTTCTTCACCTACTACAAGATCATCAGGTACACCTTTTCCTCTTCCTAAATATTTTTATTATGATAAATTTTCTCATTCTCACATAGCTTTTTTTATCATCTTTGTGCATGAGTCCAAAACTTTTGGACAAGCTTTTCAACCTTCCGACTGTGCAAACAAAAATTTATGCCTTGGAGACAAACAATACCTGGATTCCTTTTCCTGTGGAAAAGCATCCTATTGGCTGCAAATGAGTTTATAAAATCAAGCGTTACTCGGATGGGACCAAACCACGGTAGTTTCCGTGAGAAATAAGATAGTAGTGATGGAATATGGGGAATAAAGGTTTAAAATTACATTGACTAGTAAAGAAACTCAACAAACCTGCTGGTCTGTGGCAGTTGGCGTTGGGATGGTATTTTAAACCAATTAAGCTGATCACTCAAGGAAACATTAATCACTGGAATATGAATGCCCTTTGTGGAGAAGAAAGAATAGTCCAATTATGTACTCCCAGCGACTGCTGGGCCACCATGGCGAAATGTACCGTTGCTTTCAAGATACGGATTGAGCAATGGGAGAGGGAGAGCTAAGGCTATCAATCCTCACTCACAAACATAAAAATTTTGCATGTAATATGCTGTGCAAAAACATGGCTACAGCACAATATGGAAGCTTGGAGTTTTTGATCTCATGAACAAAAGGGTGAATCGGTTGCACTTTTTGGTTCCGTTTGGTAATATTTTTGAAGTAACTTTTCTTTGCAATTTGGTCCCAAAAAATATATTTGCTTTTTTGATGTGTTTTTATATCTATTGGTGCCTATGTGTGTGTGAGTGCTTGTATGTTTAAGTGTTACTGTCAATAGTGGTGGTTGTGCTAGTTTGGTGGTTGGTTACCATAAAAATAACAAACAGAGAAATATTTTTCTAACTGGATATATTTTTTTTTGGAATATAATCGAATTCTAAACAGATCTTTTTAGTTGTGACCTACCTATTGAGTACATGCAATCATCTTGAAACAGGACATATACTGTAACACCCCGCATTTTCTTTTATATATGTATATAGATATATAGTAAATAATTGTTGTAAAAATGGGGATATGTGTAGTGATGTGTGTTTGAATTTAGTAGAATGAAAAAGGGATAAACAGTGCACTGGCTGTAACATCAAGCTCGATTTCGACCTTGATGCAGTCCATATCTCTCAAAACTTAAAACATGAAATTTGTAGAGCTCTCTCTTAGGATTCCATATCACCTTGAATCATCTCAATCGGAACTAGAAGGAAGGAGTTATGTCCATATTACGAAGTAGTGTCTACACTGTCCAAAAATCTGTCCGGCAGACTACCTTTCGCTAATTTCATCATAACTCTTTATTGGAAAGTCCGAATTGTGCACCGTTATTTTTTTTAGAACCCTAACTCGTATATCTTTCCAACCATATAGGTTACACCTCCTAGAAATACCTGAGTCAAATCAGTTTATTCTATGAAGTTGACCAAAAATCTGCACTATGGTGCTCCTTGGATAGTAAAGGGTTGTGCTTTCTTATTAGACTTTGAAGGTGTAAAACCCCATATGTTTACATTAATATATTAATGTACTTGTTTAGTGATTCTTCTATATGTAATGACTTAAGAATAAACCATATATATATTAAAATCGTAAGGATATCACCTATAGTAGTTTGAAGGAATAAAATAGAAATTTTAATGTTCCAAGTGTGAATTTATTTTAGTTTTGAAATAAATCATAAAAAACAATGTTTTTAGGTTAAAATAACATTAAAAAATGAATCCGGAACGTCGAAAAACCTTAGGGTAGTCGTATGGATCAAATTGGAGATTTCTAGTGGTAACACTGTAATTTTGAAAAAAAACTCAAAATTCAGCCATGAACAGTGATTTGTCGCGGACTGCTGTGTTTAAAACACAGAATTCAACCAATTTCTTCCATTTTTTTCTCACATCTCTCACCCCCAAACCCCTTAGCACCCTTGGGGAAGATAAGGAAAGGAGGAAAGGAGGTCATTAGAGCTTGGGTTTTTGGTTTGAAACTTTGATTCAAGGTAGGGGATTTCTTCTCTTTCTCTTACATTGAGACTAGGGCTATGTATACATATAGGTTTTTTTTTTTGATCTAAATCTTAGATGTATGTTAGGAAACCTTTGATTCTTGATGTCTATGCAAATATTATCATGTTCTAAACAATGTTATGGTTGAGTAACTACTTTCTCTTGTTTTTGCTCTCAACCCTAACTTTTGAGAAATATGGATTTTCCTCTCTATAGTCACTCAATCTTGGCTTTGAAAACTTTAGTGGTTTGTGTTGAGTAATAAATGATGTTGTGGTGATCTCTTGTATTTTCCTAATTGTTTATTGAAATTGCCTCATAATGGATTTGTGGATCTTTGGAAATTTGCTTGTAAATTGGAGATTTATGGAATCCTTGGTTATGTGTGACGATTGTTGGGATGATGTGATCTTGTATGGTTGTTGGAATGAACATGGATGAGAGGTTCCTTGTAAGGATGCTCATTCCATCTCAAGAGGTTCCTTGTAAGGATGCTTGAGAAACCAAATCTTGAGGGTGAGAGGTTCCTTGTAAGGATGCTCACACCAAAAGAGGACAGTATGTGATTTTCTCAAGAGGTTCCTTGTAAGGATGCTTGAGAAACCAAATCTTGAGGGTGAGAGGTTCCTTGTAAGGATGCTCCAGTTAGAGAGGACAATATGATATCATGTGTGGGAAATGATTTATATTTTGGCAATGGATGTTTATTAGCACTTGGTTGAAATTGCTCCTTTCTATTACTATTGTTACTTAAACTTGAGATTCGTTGAAAAATGCACCCGTTTCATTTCAAATTATGTATCTATGCTATGTTGAAAAATGAGACCGACCCTTTTATATATTTTTATAAACCTTGTATGAGTTGAGAGGATTTTGCTACAGAGCTTCGTGCTCACCCCCTACAAATAACATTTTCAGATTTCACACTTGAGGAGGAGTTAGGAGCCCGCCCATTGGGAGACTCCGCTTGAAGGGAATGTGGATCCCGAGGTGGACGCTTAGAGCGACACTTTTATTTTGTTCTAGACTAGATTATACTTAAAATATCCTTTTGAAGTCTAGTTCTTTTTTTTTTTTTGTTATTTTCGCTGCGTTATATTATTACATTGTGGAGATGTAAAGGCCAAGATTGGACCTATTCTTTTGGGATGATAGTGTGGATATGAAATATGATGAATGAAAGTTTATTTTATGATGGATAAATAGACCCGGTGTGGTCAATAGTTATGCATATGTGGACCCGGTGTGGTCAATTGTAATATAATTGTACAGGTTGTGTTTTGGGTAAAGCTCCCCGTACAAAGGAGACTCTGCCCAAATTTTGTTAAAATATGAATGGTTGATGAATGAACTTTCGTCGTGATGAATTTACGTAATGCTCTCATGGGGTGAATGGTTTTTAGAATGTAATGTCACCCAAGGGGGTTTTTGGGGCGTTACAAATTTGGTATCAGAGCTTAGGCTTTAGGTCTTACATGGGAGCTGTAGGTTATGGATTACCACTAGAAAGGCAGGATTAGGTTGAACGAAATTGTTGATCTATGTTTTATATAAATCTTAGGCTTTAAATTAAAGCAATAATTAGGATGTCTTGTACCTCAATGAAATTAAATTGTGAATTGATGTGCAGGATGGATGGAGGACGAGGACGAGGACGTGGACGTGGGCGTGGTCGTGGAGGTCAAGCAAATCCACCACCACCACCACCTCCCGATGCCATGAATGGCATCTATCAATGCTTGAAGGAGCTCACCACTTTGGTACAAAACCAGAATGGGAACAACAACCATAATGGTGGAGCTCAACCACTAGCGCAAGTACCCGGAATTGGAAATGGAGATCGAAGGATGGTGGTTCTTCGAGAATTTCTGAGACAACATCCACCCACCTTCCAAGGGAGCTCTAACCCTTTGGATGCGGACAAGTGGATACGCAGAGTGAAGAAGGTATGTGACGGCATGGGAGTTGCCGAAGATTTGAGGGTTGGCTTGGCGACCTATTTGTTAGAGGGGGAGGCCGACCATTGGTGGGATTCGGTCAAGAGACGGAGGAACACTGATGCACTCACTTGGGAGGAGTTCGACCAAATATTTCAAGACAAGTACTTTCCTGAATCAGTCAGAGATCGAATGAAGGCTGACTTTCTTGCTCTACGACAGGGTAGCACGACGGTGGCCGAGTACGAAAGGAGGTTTGACGAGCTCTCCCGTTATGCTACAGGATTTATATCTACGGAGGCCGACAGGGCTAAGCGATTTGAGCAGGGACTGAGGCCGGTCATCCGGGAGAAGTTGGTGGCTCTCAAGATTAGGGAGTATGGGGACTTGGTGGACAGAGCTGCACTGGTAGAGAGAGACATAGAGGATAGCCAGCAACGACAGGGCTTCTTGAGAGGAGGTCCAATCCGGACGGGTGCTAGCACTAGTGGGGCACAGAGACCGACACCATACCGTCGCCCAGACCCGACAGGTGGACAGCGACTTTTGACAGCCCGAGGAGAGGGAGACACTCAGACTAGAGCTGGTATTATCCCACGATCTTGCTTTGCATGCGGAGGTGTGGGACATATTCGGATGCATTGCCCAGTTTTTCCACCTCAGGGGCCTATCCAGACCGCAAGACAAGTACCAGCAGCCCAACCACCACCACCGAGGCCTGCACCGCATCGACCGATACAAACTCAAGCCCCCGGCGGCACCAACCAAGGGCGAGTATTTGCTTTGACTCAGCCGGAGGAGGACATTGCCAATGCCGTTGTGGAAGGTATCATTCTTCTCTACAATTCCTGGGCCCGAATCTTATTTGATCCGGTGCTACTCATTCTTTTATACGTACTGCATATGCTATGAATTTGGGATTGGGTTTCGAGAAGTTAGAACATGCTTTGACTGTTGACTTGCCTACGGGAGAACAATTGGGTACTAGCCGAGTCTGCAAGGGTTGTGTGCTTCGTATTGGGGAGCACGAATTGATTGTGGATTTGATTTCTTTAGAGATGAAGGGGTATGACGTGATTTTTGGGATGAACTTGTTATCCACTTTTCGTGCGGTACTGGATTGTTTCCGCAAGCGGATTACATTTCAATTGCCGGGAGGAGTAATTTTCAGTTTTGTGAATAACCGAGATTCTTTCCATCCATTTCCTACTACGGGTAGTAGATTCTTAAAAGCGAAAGCGGGAAGTCATTTGAGTTTCTTAGCTAGCTTGATGGGAGATAACATGGATAAACTCCATACGGATGTGGTGTTAATTGTATCGGAGTTTTCGGATGTTTTTCCTGAGGAATTACCTGGATTACCGCCACATAGGGAAATTGAGTTCAAGATCGATCTCTATCCGGGAACCGAACCCATATCCATTGCTCCCTACCGGATGGCACCTTTGGAGTTGAAGGAGCTAAGGAAGCAGTTGGATCAATTGTTGGCGATTGGGTTTATCCGTCTAAGCACTTCACCTTGGGGAGCCCCGGTCCTCTTTGTGAAGAAAACGGATGAGACTCTACGGTTGTGCACGGATTACCGGAGGTTGAATCGGGTTACCGTGAAGAATAAGTATCCGTTGCCGAGAATTGATGACTTATTTGATCAGTTGGAGGGTTCAAAGTATTACTCCAAGATTGATCTTCGCACGGGGTATCATCAGCTGCGAATTAAGGAGGAGGATATTCCTAAGACTGCTTTTCGTACCCGATATGGTCATTTCGAGTATACGGTGATGCCATTCGGATTGACTAATGCCCCCGCAGCCTTCATGGATTTGATGCACAGAGTCTTCCGGCCATACCTCGATCAATTTGTCATTGTGTTTATTGATGACATATTGATTTACTCACAGACTCAGGAGGAACATGCTCGTCATCTCTCTATTGTGCTACAAACATTGAGAGAACATAAGTTATATGCAAAGATGAGCAAGTGTGAGTTTTGGATGAAGGAAGTGAAGTTCCTTGGCCATGTTGTGTCCGAGCAAGGAGTAGCGGTTGATCCAGCAAAGATTGAGGCCGTGATGAAATGGGAACCACCGAAGAACGTGACAGAAGTACGGAGTTTCTTGGGGTTAGCCGGCTATTATCGTAGGTTTGTGGAAGGGTTCTCCAAGATTGCGATGCCGATGACTCGCCTTACAAAGAAGGGGGAGAAATTTTTGTGGACTCAAGCGTGTGAACTAGCTTTTCGCACCTTGAAGGAGAAGTTGACGACTGCACCTATCCTCATTATTCCGAGTAGTGGGGAAGGCTACGATGTCTACACCGATGCTTCACTACGAGGATTGGGATGCGTTCTAATGCAAGGAGGGAAGGTAGTGGCTTATGGCTCGAGGCAACTCAAGGTGCACGAGCAGAATTATCCCACACACGACTTGGAGCTGGCTGCAGTGGTGTTTGCTCTTAAGTTGTGGAGATGTTATTTATACGGGGAGAAATTTCAAGTGTTTTCGGACCATAAAAGCCTCAAGTATATCTTCACACAGAAAGACTTGAATCTCCGGCAGAGAAGGTGGATTGAGTACTTGGAAGATTATGAGTTCACACTCAACTACCATCCAGGGAAGGCCAATGTAGTTGCCGACGCTCTTAGCAGGAAGTCTCGGGGTGAAATCAATTCTCTTGCGGTAAATAGGTGGAAAATGATTGATGCATTGGAGGAGTACGATCTATGGGTGGATGGACCGGAGTATCAATCATATCTATTCAACCTTGTAGCTCAACCGACGCTTCGACAACGGGTTGTGGAGTTGCAATGCCTGGATTCGAAACTCGATTTGATTAGAGCCCGATTGGAGAATGGGGAAGCGATGGGAGGATGGTCTTGGAAGAATGGAGAGTTGAGATATGGGGAGAAGCTATGTGTTCCCGATGATTCGTCCCTAAAGGAGGAGATACTTGGGGAGTGTCATCGCTCCAAGTTTGCTATCCACCCCGGTAGCACAAAGATGTATAGGGACATGAAGCGTCAATACTGGTGGAGGGGAATGAAGCGAGATGTAGCCAAGTATGTGGCAAAATGTGCGGTGTGCCAGCAGGTGAAGATTGAGCATCAAAGGCCAGGAGGAGTCCTACAGTCTTTGCCTATTCCAGAGTGGAAGTGGGATCACATCACCATGGACTTCGTGTCGGGTTTACCACGGACGTCGCGCAGGCATAATGCAGTGTGGGTCATTGTGGATAGACTCACCAAGTCCGCTCATTTCTTGGGTATGAAGACCACAGACTCATTAGAGACGTTGAGCAAGCTCTATATCTGTGAGATTGTTAGGTTGCACGGAGTTCCGCTCTCCATTGTGTCGGATCGTGATTCTCGGTTTGTGGCGCGATTTTGGCAAAGTCTACAACAAGCTATGGGGACAGAGTTACATTTCAGCACAGCCTTTCATCCCCAAACGGATGGCCAATCCGAGAGGGTGATACAAATCGTGGAAGACATGTTACGAGCTTGCGCGTTGGACTTCAAGGGAAGTTGGAGTGACCATTTACCGTTGGTGGAATTTGCATACAACAACAGCTATCAGACCAGTATTGGAATGGCACCCTATGAGGCCTTGTATGGAAGACCATGTAGATCCCCGACGTGTTGGTTAGAAGCGGGCGAGAGTAGTTTGTTTGGGCCAGAAATTGTTCGAGAGACTACAGAGAAAATTCAACTCATCCGGGAGAGACTACGCACAGCACAGAGTAGACAGAAAAGCTACGCGGATCAAAGACGAAGACCATTAGAATTCAAAGAGGGGGACTATGTGTTTCTCAAAGTGTCGCCCCAGAAAGGAGTATTTAGATTCGGCAAGAAGGGAAAGTTAGCGCCAAGGTATACCGGGCCATTTGAAGTGATCAAAGTGGTGGGCAAGGCGGCATATCAGTTGCGGTTACCAGCTCAGTTATCGGGAGTACACGACGTATTCCATGTGTCCATGTTGAGGAAGTGTAAATCGGATGCAACGCCGGTTGTAGACTTAGAAGATATTGAAATTCAAGATGGAGCAACCTATGAAGAACAACCAGTGAAGATTCTCGACGCCAAGGAGAAAGTGCTTCGCAACAAAGTCATCAAATTGGTGAAAGTCTTGTGGCAACACCATGGAGTGGAAGAAGCTACATGGGAACCGGAGCTAGAAATGCGAGAGAAGTACCCACATTTGTTCGCTACTTGAGGTAAGTTTCGAGGACGAAACTTTCTTTAAGGGGGGTGGATTGTAACACCCCGCATTTTCTTTTATATATGTATATAGATATATAGTAAATAATTGTTGTAAAAATGGGGATATGTGTAGTGATGTGTGTTTGAATTTGGTAGAATGAAAAAGGGATGAACAGTGCACTGGCTGTAACATCAAGCTCGATTTCGACCTTGATGCAGTCCATATCTCTCAAAACTTAAAACATGAAATTTGTAGAGCTCTCTCTTAGGATTCCATATCACCTTGAATCATCTCAATCGGAACTAGAAGGAAGGAGTTATGTCCATATTACGAAGTAGTGTCTACACTGTCCAAAAATCTGTCCGGCAGACTACCTTTCGCTAATTTCATCATAACTCTTTATTGGAAAGTCCGAATTGTGCACCGTTATTTTTGTTAGAACCCTAACTCGTATATCTTTCCAACCATATAGGTTACACCTCCTAGAAATACCTGAGTCAAATCAGTTTATTCTATGAAGTTGACCAAAAATCTGCACTATGGTGCTCCTTGGATAGTAAAGGGTTGTGCTTTCTTATTAGACCTTGAAGGTGTAAAACCCCATATGTTTACATTAATATATTAATGTACTTGTTTAGTGATTCTTCTATATGTAATGACTTAAGAATAAACCATATATATATTAAAATCGTAAGGATATCACCTATAGTAGTTTGAAGGAATAAAATAGAAATTTTAATGTTCCAAGTGTGAATTTATTTTAGTTTTGAAATAAATCATAAAAATCAATGTTTTTAGGTTAAAATAACATTAAAAAATGAATCCGGAACGTCGAAAAACCTTAGGATAGTCGTATGGATCAAATTGGAAATTTCTAGTGGCAAAACTGTAATTTTGAAAAAAAACTCAAAATTCAGCCATGAACAGTGATTTGTCGCGGACTGCTGTGTTTAAAACACAGAATTCAACAAATTTCTTCCATTTTTTCTCACATCTCTCACCCCCAAACCCCTTAGCACCCTTGGGGAAGATAGAGGAAAGGAGGAAAGGAGGTCATTAGAGCTTGGGTTTTTGGTTTGAAACTTTGATTCAAGGTAGGGGATTTCTTCTCTTTCTCTTACATTGAGACTAGGGCTATGTATACATATAGGTTTTTTTTTTTGATCTAAATCTTAGATGTATGTTAGGAAACCTTTGATTCTTGATGTCTATGCAAATATTATCATGTTCTAAACAATGTTATGGTTGGGTAACTATTTTCTCTTGTTTTTGCTCTCAACCCTAACTTTTGAGAAATATGGATTTTCCTCTCTATAGTCACTCAATCTTGGCTTTGAAAACTTTAGTGGTTTGTGTTGAGTAATAAATGATGTTGTGGTGATCTCTTGTATTTTCCTAATTGTTTATTGAAATTGCCTCATAATGGATTTGTGGATCTTTGAAAATTTGCTTGTAAATTGGAGATTTATGGAATCCTTGGTTATGTGTGACGATTGTTGGGATGATGTGATCTTGTATGGTTGTTGGAATGAACATGGATGAGAGGTTCCTTGTAAGGATGCTCATTCCATCTCAAGAGGTTCCTTGTAAGGATGCTTGAGAAACCAAATCTTGAGGGTGAGAGGTTCCTTGTAAGGATGCTCACACCAAAAGAGAACAGTATGTGATTTTCTCAAGAGGTTTCTTGTAAGGATGCTTGAGAAACCAAATCTTGAGGGTGATAGGTTCCTTGTAAGGATGCTCCAGTTAGAGAGGACAATATGATATCATGTGTGGGAAATGATTTATATTTTGGCAATGGATATTTATTAGCACTTGGTTGAAATTTCTCCTTTCTATTACTATTGTTACTTAAACTTGAGATTCGTTGAAAAATGCACCCGTTTCATTTCAAATTATGTATCTATGCTATATTGAAAAATGAGACCGACCCTTTTATATATTTTTATAAACCTTGTATGAGTTGAGAGGATTTTGCTACAGAGCTTCGTGCTCACCCCCTACAAATAACATTTTCAGATTTCACACTTGAGGAGGAGTTAGGAGCCCGCCCATTGGGAGACTCCGCTTGAAGGGAATGTGGATCACAAGGTGGACGCTTAGAGCGACACTTTTATTTTGTTCTAGACTAGATTATACTTAGAATATCCTTTTGAAGTCTAGTTTTTTTTTTTTTTGTTATTTTCGCTGCGTTATATTATTACATTGTAGAGATGTAAAGGCCAAGATTGGACCTATTCTTTTGGGATGATAGTGTGGATATGAAATATGATGAATGAAAGTTTATTTTATGATGGATAAATAGACCCGGTGTGGTCAATAGTTATGCATATGTGGACCCGGTGTGGTCAATTGTAATATAATTGTACAGGTTGTGTTTTGGGTAAAGCTCCCCGTACAAAGGAGACTCTGCCCAAATTTTGTTAAAATATGAATGGTTGATGAATGAACTTTCGTCGTGATGAATTTACGTAATGCTCTCATGGGGTGAATGGTTTTTAGAATGTAATGTCACCCAAGGGAGTTTTTGGGGCGTTACATATACTGGATAACCCAAGACTTTTTTTTTAAACAAAATTTAAACTTGGGATACCGAGAAAGTATGTAATTTTTGAATTATTTTCATCTAACTATCCTGGCATGTTATTGTCTTGGTTTACTATTATCTTTTTTTTATTGGTCAAACACACAAAGAAAAACACACACAAAATCCACATATCAAACAGTTCAAACACACTTTATAGAGAGTGACCCACGAGCCCACACCATCCAGGCAATTGCCGACTGGAGGGAAGGTGAGCAGACCACTTATACTCAAACCTTTAGTGTTGAGCCAACGATGTGGGACAAACATTTTTAGCAATGCTTCATTGTCCATTTTTCTACACCATGTTTTGTTTACCTTCTTATATATTATTTTTTTCAAACAAGAACCAAAAGGGTGTCTTCTTCAATGCACACTTGTGCTCGTCTCTTAATTCAACATCATCCATCGCCCTAATAATGGCCTGCATGTTGGACCTGTATTGCAGTTCACACTTATTTTCTTGTATTATTCCCTTCATATCTTTGCTCATTCTGATGTCACAAATTCATTTGCCAGTTCAATACGTTTATGTTGTGTGAAAAAAAAAAGTTTCATTGTACTGTAACTTCACAGATAGTGACATTAATATATATAAATACACGGTGTGACATAAATATAACAATACATATTTTGATTTTTTTTTACATAAAACTAATAGTACTAACAATATTATATCTCTTACACAATTACACTTAGGTAATATAACAAACAACAACACATTCACAATAATACGAATGGCAAAAATTGCTCACAACAAAGAATAATAACAAAAACAACCAAGTTCATATCAATACGAAGCAGAAACCAAGAGTTTGATAAATTTCCCCAAAAAATTTAAACAAAAAATACAAAACTTGTTGGTGGTTTAAGTAATATAATACAAAATCGATTGGAAAAAAGGGAAGTTTTTCATCAACAAAAAATTTGGGTATTGACAAATACATAACATTTACTTGAATCACAATGTAACATTCCATTTGAAATTTAACCATTTTTCCATAAAAAATCAGTATTAAAAAGTAATCAGATAAACATAAAAATTGAGGATATTATAGATAAAAAAACCTAATTTTTGACGGTGTTCCTGAATGATTGAAACTATGAAGAACAAACCAGCTTTACCTCTCCCAATTTCATCAACTTGTTTTCTAGCACTTTTCAATGCTCTCAACAATCGTTCTTCACCACAATGTACCACTTCTTCTTCAGCGATTAAAGGTCTGTGTGGTGGTCACAGTTTGATACCAACCTTTTCACTTCTTCACAGTGAAACCCTCAAAAAATAAAAAATAAAAAAAATCCATTTCAAAAGGACGTTTTCCATAGAATGGTGGTTTTAGGGAAGATCACACAATTCGGCAATAATGGTCGAATAATAGGTAACTATATTTATTCCTTTCCTTTCGGAGATTGAAGCAATGTTTAGGAAACTGTTCACCTTCTACAGAAAAGGGTATTTTAGACTTTGGCTATGACTTGTTTACATTTTTACTGATATTTTTAAATGTGATACTTTTTATCCTATAATTCTAATAAATGGTACAGACCTCCTGAAATCCCTTTAATAAATGGGTTATAGCAGATTGGATCATAAAAAAGTTAATTTACTTAATTTAACTTAAACTCAACAAAGTCTTCTCCCAATTTTTTGGGTCAACTATATGAATTGTCTCTCGTCATTATTCGCTAAGGGTCATACTTTCTATTAAATCATAAGTTATTATATATCTCTTTACTATTTTAGTTAAAATTAATTTTGATCTTCCATTTTCTTTTACGCCTACTATCAATAACTATCTGTTACTACAAAACCTACTAGGATCAACAGAAATCTCCTATTCAATAGACAATTTTTAGATGATTGTTTGAAATGACTTCAAATGCCTTGTTGTAGGATTTCCTTGGATAAAAACAATGGGGATTCTCACTGTGCAAAGGCAAAATAAACACAAAGAACTAATAAAAGGGAATTCTTTTATAAATCCTATCGAAATGACTTGAGTTACAAGAGACTAAATTAAATAGTATTGATTAAAGTACTAACTGCTCCTAAACTAACCTAAAATTACTCCTAATGATGCCTTGATTGTTGGCCTTTTGGGGGTTTGAACGTGCCCTCTCTTTTTTGTTGAATGCCCTTTTTATAGCCATCATCTTTGAAGAATTTGCTTCCATAGACGGTTACTTAATTACAACTTTCAATTAGTTACTTCATCTATTTCAAATGTGGCTGCAACTGATCAACTCTTGTCTTTTTTCAGATTTTGTCACGTGGCACTTCTTCAATAAATCTGGAGATGCCAAGTTTCAATAAACTGAATATTCCTGAAATTTTATACTTTAGGCTTAAACACTATCATAACATTTGTTCTTGCTAGTACTTTAGTTAAGTCATTTTTTTCTTAATTTATCTCATATATCTGCTTACCTCTACTTTTTTGCAGATATTATTTTTTCTAATTTTAATTTTTTTCTAGTTTTATCATACATCTAATTTAATATTCTAATTTTCATCACACCCAATTTTTTATTGTGTTCTTTTTTAGTTGCCCAATACTCAATACCATAAAGAATAGCTAATTTTATGATCTTTCTATAGAACTTTCCAATTACCTTAGTGGGTATGCATCTATTATACAATACACAATATCATTCTTCCATTTAGTCCATCCTTCTTTAATTGTAAAAGTAGCATAGTGGCTAATCTTACATTCTCTATTATTATAGACCATAAATATTTAAAGTGTTTGCCCTTTAGTATTTATTGATTTTAATTTTTATTTCTTCGCGATTTGAATTGTTTTTTTTTTTTTGCTAAAGTTACATTCCATATCTTCAGTTGTAGTCACACTTATCTTAAATTCTTTTGATTGTAGGGCTTCTCACCATATTTCTAATTTATTAGCTCTCAAATGACATATAACTTGGGAATTAATTATGAGTATATCTAGTTAATTCATTCATAATTGTAAAAAACTGTACCAAATTTAAATATAGATAATATGACCTTTAGAGTACTCTTTAAATAATTACAATGATAATACAAATTTTGAATTGTTGTTAAAAGAATAGTATTGACTTTTGGGTCAAATTTAATTTTAGAGGTATGTAAGCTTAATAATTGTAATTAGGTAAATTTCTAAAAAAATTTAGATTAAAATAATGTTGTCATTGAATCTGGTCGCGATAGTACTTCATTTTTTAAGAAATCAAGAAAGGTTATTGATTGACATATTAGTGATTCGAGGGAATTTTAAGTGTTCCATGATCATTTAAGATGGTTTTAGATGTTGGAAACTAAATAAAAGAAGTTTGGAGCAGAAGTCATTCAAACAGAGAATGATTTTCATCCAATAAAAAATGACATATGTAAAAAAAAAATATTTTATAATTTTATAATCAATCATTGTCAATCAATTAAAATAAATTATATATCAATTTCGGTAGATATTGAAATTTTCTTTTTACATATCCTTAAGTCATGTATTTAGGGTAAATCAAACAGAGGTCCAATTACATTAACGAAATTTTCAGTATGATTATTAAAGTTTTTCATGAGTACCATAGAGTTGTTTATCAAACATACCGTGAATTATACACTAACAAAAAAAAAAGATATATCTTTCTTGAATATTAGATTAATAAAAGAAAAAAATAAAAATAATATCATTATTATAATACAACACCAATTAATTGTTATGATCTATCTCATTTTTTTGAATACTAGATCTTAAAATTGCGCGTTTGAACTTCGTCGTCTTTGACCAAAAAAATGCTTTATTTTGAGTTAACTTTGTTGTAAATTTTACAGATTCTTCGTGAGTTTTATATGTTTATTTCGCTTGATTGGTCTAGATTGAAGTAATTA
The DNA here is from genome assembly GCA_963454935.2 of Ilex paraguariensis. Classification (NCBI taxonomy): domain Eukaryota; kingdom Viridiplantae; phylum Streptophyta; class Magnoliopsida; order Aquifoliales; family Aquifoliaceae; genus Ilex; species Ilex paraguariensis. The sequence continues at coordinate 24,393 of CAUOFW020002098.1, read as the reverse complement.
TTGCTGTTTAATTAGCAAATATTTTGTTTGTATATATAAAGCTTGATGTGTATACGGTTTGTTGCATTTTGATTGGTTGGTGACCAAACTAAAATATGGAATATGGTTTGCTTAACAAATTTTATGGATACATTACTTGCTTTGATGAAATAAAAGTCAAGTAGTTGCGGTAGGTGTTAATTTAGTGGTGTTTTGATACGAAACTAGAAGAAAAGAGTTTTACTTCAATTGGTTTAGAGAGCAATATGCCCAGTTTTAGGTGGGTCGAAATCTACTACCAGACAAACCCAATTTTAGGCTTCAAATAGAACGATGACTGTTAGACTCTTAAACTCAAAATTAATTGATGATGAGGGGTGCGGCTCACACGGCTCGTATGGTAGTTGGAAGTAATATTTAATCAATATGTGACAAGTTTTAATTCGCACGTGGAGAGATAAATAGCATATCTGAAAAAAACATGCTAAAAATATAACATGGTGTACTTATGAGCCCCATAAATATGAAATCAACTAAGGTGAAATAGAAAGTCTTGTCCAAAAGCTTCGGATTTAAATTCAATTGAAAATGAGAGGATACGAGAAGATAAGCATATCTAAGATTTTCTTTTAGTTTTTTTTTTTTGGTCCAGAAGTGAATTGATTGGACGAAATGGTGAAAGAATAGTGATGGATAGGGCTCCAGTCACGTGGTATGAACTAGCCTCTACTAGTGTCATAATAGTAACATGTATTTAGCACAAAATAGTTGAGAATATGATCTCTCTCTCTCTCGCTCTCCTACTCTGTGTGTGTGTGTGACAAGCGTGTGCAAGGCATACACAATGTGCACCCCAAATTCTTGTTGGATTTTCTTCTGTTGATTTCTGGTCTGATTTCCTAAGGACATTTTTTCCCATAAGCTTTGTGAATTTGGCGTGCACATCCTGTTGGATACTAAACAGTATGATACATTCAATGCTCAATATCTAATGTGTAGATTTTGCTCTATTAGATCGCAACTTCAAATTTTATTTTCTACTATGGGTTGGTTGATCGATTGCGAGGCAGTCCAATGCAGTAACTATCACTAACTCTATATACATGTTAATACTGATGTCGAAGAGAGAGATTGTAGCAGTTGGACAGATTATGAGGAGGTTTTTGTGGACCGAGACACAGATAGAAGCAATTGTTGCCAATGTGGCCAGGGATCAAGTTTGTCTTCCCAAGCATGAGGGGGTTTAGGGATTAAAGCCATGGAGTCTTGGAACAAGGCTGCAACTCTGAAATACCTATGGAATGTGAATATGTGATCACTAAGGCAGAGAATTCCAATTTAAAAAAGAGATTTTTATCGGCATTGGAGATCCAACGGAACTCCTCATGGGCATGGAGGAAAATCCTCGGACTCGGAGATGCATATTTATCATTGACTAAGTATCAGTTAGGGAAAGGAATGTCTACCACTCTACCTTCTTATGGCATGACCCACGGTGCCCCCAGGGACATATGTATCAAAGGGTTGGGGGTGACATGGTGAGAAATTATGGTCTGGAGGAAGAAGCAAAAGTAAGCAGCAATATCATAGAAGGGCATCGAGCTTGGCCCGTGGCAACACACTGCTTTTCTAAATTAACCGAAGAAAATCAACCCCAATATGAAGCCTACTCCAGAAAGAGAAGATAGTGTCACATGGCTTCCTGATAACTCAGGATTTAGCTACCATTCAGTCTGGGAAACTCTCAAAACTGATGACCAGCAACATATTTGGACCAGGATTGTTCTGTATCCCAATGCAGTTCACAGGTTCAGTTTTGTTGTGTGGTTAGCCGGGGACGAATGACAAACAACAAAGGACCGGAATATGCACCGTGGTATGATCCATAGAGCCCACTGCTATTTGTCCAGAGGAAAAATTGAAATTGATGACCACTTACTCTCCAACTGCCCTTACACCAGCATGTTATGGATTTCTCTTCAAAGTAAGTGCAATACTCAATGGCCTGAGCATAATTGGCACGACTTTGTTTAATTGTTTGCCACAAATATGAGAGTGAAGGACTTGAAGAAATTAATCAGCAGACTTACATTGTGCACTTCATTGTGTCTGGTGTGGAGAGAGGAATTGTGGAGTCTTTAAGAGTGCATACAAAGATGTTGGGGCTAAGCTTAAAGAGGTAGTCAAAAATATCAGGTGCAAATTCTCTATGATAAGAGGACTAAAGAGAAGTATGCCTAATTTTTTGGCTGCAGAGACTTTGGACGCTGCCAGATACCATTCTTGAATAGAGGAAGATGTAAACTAAGAAAGGATGTGGTGATACTAATAGTTTTTAGGATTTTATGGTTCATTTTTAATTTCTGGAATGACGTATATGATATATCAAGAATTTCCTTTATTGAGTTAATAAGGAAGACTATATAAATGTTGTTTGATCATAATGTTCAAAGCTGTAACTTAATATTTAAATGTACTATTGCTTGTGATTGATCAAAATATTTTGAATTGTAATTTGACTCTTGCTTGTGTAATTTGACCCTTAAATGTCGTAGTTTTTAATATAGTATCTCATTTCATACACTGCTTAAATCTGCTATGAAACTTCAGCATGTTGTAGGTTTTTATGCTTAAATTTAATCAAAAAACCGCTTTATGTCATGATGAAGTGATGGTATTAGGCTTTAAGAATTTGTTCCTTAATGAATATGAGGAACTCTTCTTTTCTTGGTGGGTTCTAGGTAGGGTGTGATGGTTTGTCTAGAGAAAAACTTTTTTTGTTTTTCAGTTGTAGAAACAAAAAAAATTTCAATTGCCAGTGTCGCGTGGTTCTTACATCTAATAAAAAATTATCAAAAAGAATTTTTCATAGTAGGGACAACTTAAAATTAGTTAACAAATGAAATTAACACTTTTTTGTTTTAAGTATATAGTTTCTTTGAAAGAACGCCAGGTGAAACTGTTGGTCAAAAAATAGAGTAATTTATAAATTTTATTATTTTTAAAAAATCAATATATCATGAGTTTATTAAGATTGAACTTAGATATAAGACTATTAATCCAACACATATCAATTATGAGAAAATTGTAAAGAGGTGCACGAAATTAAATTTATTGGTCAAAAAGTACATAATTTTTAATGTTAGGTTATTAAATCCTTATTTTTAGAACTTAATTGTGTTCAAGTACACAATTTGACTTTTTATGATTTTCTTTTGACATATTTGGCCTCTCTTAAATCATGCATTTTTTTTTGGCAGATAATTCTTAAATCATAATTTTTATTACTCGTACACTGTTTTGATACACTTTAATTTCATAAACCCTTTAAACTGTATCAATACAGTGTACCAAAATAGTGTAGAAGTAATAAAAATTATGCTTTATAGTATCATTTCGTAGTATTATATGTATGTACACACACACACACATATATATACATATATATATAAGTGACTAAAATTCTTTAATTTTAGTACTTTCTAAGATAAGATAATTAAAATTTTTTAATTTTAATTGTCAAATTTTAAAAGTTGTCAAAAACTTTGAAACATATCCCTAAAAATATGGAGATGATTTATTATGGATTATAATATTATTAAATTTTAAGTTTTTGTTTTATTAGAACTCATCTCTCTCTCTCTCTCTCTCTATATATATATATATATATATATATATATATATATAATAAAGTAGAGTTGAATTTGACTTTTGGAGACAAAAAGAGGTTCAGATTGTTTTGAGATAAAACATAAATATATCTAATGGACAACATAATTTCAACATAAAAGACGATTCAGATTATCTCATAAATACTGATTCAACGATCATAATTGGACTTAACACTAATACTTCTATCTCATATAACACACTTTCTCTCTCTTTCTCTTATCTTTTAAACGTTTTAAACACACTATCTCATTTCCTCACTTTTTCTATATTTATATATATATAATAAAGTAGAGATAAGTTTGAATTTTAAAATTTATTTTGAGTTTTTCATGGCTCAGATCAATTCTGAATAAAAGATAAGTTATATTTAATTATCTATCTTTTCTCTAATTTTTTGTAGCTCAAATCAACTAAATAATATTGATCCTATGGATAAGATTAATCAATGATTTTTGTTTTCCCAAGTTCATCGCAACTCCTTCCCCAAATTCACGCCCATAAATATTTATATTTGATTCCTTAATCACATGATATCTTTATTCTCCTCCCTTTGCAGGCGTAGATCATCCCTCTTAATTTCAATTATTACGCAATCATCCCCTATCTTTTACCCACATCTTCGTTCCCAATTTTAGCCACACAAGTCTAAATCCTTGCGCAATATTCGATTGCAGTCTCTTCTCATCTTCCTCCCCCCCCCCCCCCAAATCGACTCCCTCCCTTCTCACCTTCTCTCCTGTCTTGCTCTCTTCGCCAATTGAAGCCAACAAAAGCCATCGTCGATGCAGCCAGGTATATGCCTCTCTCTCACTATCTATGCTCATCTCATCCCCCTTTTCATCTCTTTGTCTTCCTCTCTCTTCTATCTCTGATTCCACCAATCACTGTCATTTTATGCCTCCCCTCCCCTGTTCTTCTCCTTTATCTCCCTCTCTGTACTACTATACTTCAAACTCCACCCTACTTAAACCCAAACCCAAATCCAAACCCAAGCCCACATCCCCTTTTCTCTCCTATTCTTTATGCACACATACCACCATCACCCCACCACGCTTTCCTCCTCTCCCCCCTCCCCTCGACCCCCCACCAAACTTAACCATCAGAACCTCCCCATCGCCACCACTGCCAGAGCTCCTCTTTCTCTCCCTTTACTCTCTGCGCATACCCTCAACGCATACACACATCACACAACAGACACGTGATGATGGCTTTGTCAATTTCCACTTTTTGGGCTTGCTCGCAAGATGTTTGAGAAAATGAATGATAAGGATATAGTTTTTTGGTTTCTGTTTGGTCCTCTCCTTGGTTTCTTGGTTTTCTGTGGGCAATGGGTTGAATTTATTTTTCACTTGGATAGGGTTTGTTTGATTTTTGTTACTATTTATACGACATTTGTTAGGTTCCCTTCCTTGGGGTTTAGTTGTTTTTTTCAAAATAATTTCTAACTGAATCCTTTGGTTTTTTTTATGCAGGAGCAGTAGGACCACAATTTTTGTATTGGTGGCAAAAAATATGGTGCTCCGCAATAGAAATTTTGCGTTTAGTTTCCATGATTGTAATATCTTTTTGCTACATTACCATTTTAACAATTGTTGTTGTTCAATATTTTATTCCATTTTGTTTGTTTTTTATATCTACTTTTTTCCCCTATTGTTTTATTAGTTTGCTACCATCCATTGTTAATCCAGCTTTTCAAAACTAATTTCATGTGGCTGACAAGTTGAGTATCTTCATATTTGATCTCTTATAAAATTGATGTTTGACACTTCCTTGACCTCAACTATTCATGTGTATTGTTGTTTAGGTAATAATAATTTTAATTAGTATTCTTTTAATTCTGTTTTTGCTTATATATTTAATCTCTACTTGAATGTGGTACGTGATTTATCAATTAGTTTTTGTTTGGTTGTGGAACATGTTCTTTCAAGTCATATGCCTCTTACTAAATAGTTAGTTTGAGTGAAAGTTTTGAGTTCGGATTGATTTGCTTCATACATAGGTTTTCATGGACCATTTGATGAAATAGCAAATGAAAGATGGTGAAGCTCCTGCCTAGAGGGATAGAGATGTTGAGAAACTTCATTCCACTTGGTAAGCTTGCTCCACTTTCCATTCTGTGGTTTTGAAATTTATGAAAATGACACACTCATTATTCTTTTCCCACTGGATACCAATATTTGGTCAACACACAATAAAGAAACCTAGAAAAACACATAGAGAATGGATGCAATTAATTTTGTTCGGGTTGTCGAGTCATCAATTAGATCGAGGCTTGATCTTCTTATCCTTTATTTTATCAACAACAACAACATCTTTGACAAAGAGCTTTGCTTGTGCGTATTTGGGGCATCTGCAACGACTGGGATTGATTCTCTTGCTGGGATTCATTACATGTCTGGTTTAATAATATACCTTTATGTGAATACTTTATAAAATGTCTTTGATATGGGTATTAATGGGATGATTTTTGACGAAGTGGTGTATTTCTATTGGGATTTTACCCAGTTCTTTTTGTAGGTTTGGTTTTGATAACATTTTGATATGGTAGAAACACTTTACAGGTATGAGGTGATTAATACATTTTTCAATCTTTCTGTCTTTATTATGGTCTTCTTCTTGGTCAGTTTGTGTGCTGAGTTTTCTAATGAATTGCCCATGTTTTTGTGTCAGGCCATGTTATGCACATTTTGTGCATTGTTTTTGGTAATACTATGTTAAAAACATATAGGTTTCTATGAAGTATGCCCTTTTTGTCCTTTCATCAGTTGAAAGTGTCTGATTTTTTTATTTTGTTTCTAATTATTATTCTTTTATTTTGATTAGTTTCAAACGGGTTCAACATTTTACATGTACTGGGAAAGTTTTAGCGGCTTAGTACGCCAAAAAAAAAAAAATGGAAAAATTTGACTGACTTTAAGCATTTGGGTACACTTAAGTGTATCAATTTTATGGTTTGTTCAGTGAATAATAGCTTATACAAGCATGTACTACCTTCCCCCACGCCCCACCAATCCCTAATGTCCTCCCCTACAAATCTTCTCTTTTTCAAAGCACAGACCTCCAGCCGCTGTTCTCTCTCGCTGATTGTTTCTCCCAAACTCCGCTGACTGCTCTTCTCGAACTTCACTGCTCATCTAGAACTCCGCTGACTATGAGGTGCCACACAACTTTCTGGTTCTCTCCCTCTCTGCTGACTGCACAACACTCACGAGACTTTGCACCATCTCTTTTCAACACACACAGCGCACAATCGCTTTTTTAACATACATCGGACAACACACAAGATGTTAAAAAAAGATGTCCAATGCATATTTGCATTATTTGTTGACAAATATTGTATCACATACCTTTTTAGTTTATTGATGGAACAATATGGACAATTACTGCTCATATTAATTCATCAACCATTCTAATAATTTCAACAGAGGATCCTACATGGATATCATGTATGAGAATTTTTGTGATATGCCGGTAGGCCTCTTGTGTCAAATGGATTCCATCCCAACTTATGTATTGAGCTGGGTTATGGCAAACAGGCACACCATAACGCCCACAAGCCCTTTTCTCATCGTAGTTATATACCCCTCCAATTCCACAACATGCTTTTAAGAGTGATTGTTTGTCGAACCCTAATAAACATGCATTACAAGTCAATATAAATGTAGTTCATCGTTTAAGATCATATATCAAGTTGCATGAATTCAAATTTTAATAATTTCTTTTTTCGACGCAAAAAAAAAAGTCGCGAAATAATATTTTGACTTTATTTTAATTTTAATTTTAGATTATATATTTTTCACGACGATTTAATAATATCTACCACAAAAAATATTTGTCATAAAAAATTGTCAATTCACACAACTTCCCACACCATAAAAATTTGGGAAAGAATCGCCATTTCGTGATGCATTTAGAAAAAAAAGGTTGTAAAAAAATTACAAAAATAGAAATTTGCGACAAATTATAAAATTGTCATGGATAGCATATTTTTTGCGACATTTTTAATTTGTTGCAAAATATGATTTTTTGTTGTGGTGACTAGTAAAGTATAGCTAGGCTATCACTAATGACCAAAGGCAGCCATGGGCAAGCAATAAGAAAACTGTTTATTTTAAAGTTGCACATTATAAACATGTGACCTAAAAGATCAATTTATGAGAAAGGAAACCTAGAAGACTTCAATCATGAATTTGAAACAATTTGCATAAAAAATAGGTGTGCTATTTTATTCTAGCCAGGATTCTATATTCCAAAAAATCGATGTACACTCTTATAAATCAGAGGTACATACTATTTTTTCCCTACTAATTGCTTGCTTAAATTTACAGCCCTTCATGCCATGCCTCAAGTGTGGGAGTGCTTCCAACCAGTCAAACCCTAGTCTATGACAAGTTGCTCCTTTTGCAGGAGCCAAGGTCACTAATTTCCTTGTACACTATTGTTGATCCTTCCAGAAGGATGTTCAAGCTTCATGGAAGAGATGAAGATCCTTGAAAATTGCTCCCAAAAGCTATGTCTAATTTTTGCTATGTGGAACTCTGATTAATTCCTCTTTTTGTAGTCACTAAGACTATTTTCCTTATGCAACATGTGTTGTTTGATGTTGTTGTGATGTCACTGTGATGCTTGGTGCCGAGATGTTGTGCCAGATATCTTATCTTCTCTTGCTAATCTATATTATTATTAATAAAAGTACTTTAATATGAAAAACTTCTGAATCTCTATTTTAACCTTATAAAGAATTGTAAAGATCACTCTATCCTTTAACAATTAAATATCTAAATTATCATCATATCCTTATATATTTAAATCTTCAAATTATCTCTAACATTTTTTTTAATTATCTATTCTCTATGTATAAATATTAGTTTCTATAAAAAAAAATTGATTGACTATATTACCCTTCAAAAAATATGTATCATTGTATTTTCAATAAAGTATTCAAAAAATCTTTAAAAATTTCATCAATCTAATATTACTCATCTTATATGCAAAGATAATATTATTCTTACGTATGTGTATTTTCTTCTTCATCAAAAAAGTTTAAACATTTCATTTCCAAGATTAAAAATTATCATATATTTAGTTTTTTAAAATCAATTTATGTTCCATTAATATAATTATTCATCCGCAATAAACTTTCTAAGTTGTATTAAGATTTTATGTGAAAATAGATATTATAGTGTACTTTTTAAGTAAAAATTGTATTTTTTTGAATTTTAACATCGTAAAACTTGAAATTTTTAGATTTTTTAGAGTAGTATATTAATTTTTATCTCAATTCTCCTAACCAATTCCTAATTATAGTAAGGTTCCAATATAATTAGTATATTAACAATTGCTTTTATTTAATTCAAGAAATTATAAGTGGAATCTTAATAAAATGAATTTCAAAAAAAATTATTTCTGAAACATCACTAAAAAATCAATCTCAATTACAAAATTCTAAAAAAAAAAATAGAATTTTAACTTTGTTTTTAAATCTTTTTTTTTAATTAAAACAAAGAATTTTGCGAACATAGAAAGTTTTATAATCTTATAATAAAATATGAATAATAAAAAATTAAGTTTTGTAAATTTGAGGTGATATTTAATTCAGATGCACATATACCTAATATGTTTTTATTAATTTTTGTATACAAAAACTATTAATGTGCAACGCACATGGTGCATTCCTAGTATTATGTCTAGAAGACTATTAGGTGATCTTTGTGTATGATTGTTCTTTTATTTCTTTGTTTAGAAGATTAGCCATCCCTATTGCCCCAAAGTTCTCTCTCTCTCTCTCTTTCTCTCTCTCTCAATGTCAGTTTTAGTTTTGAAGTTAGACAGACAGTTTCTTGTTCTTTCTCAAATAAATATTTTTTAGACCAAATATGTTGTGTACTTTGTGCTACTTTACGAAAAAAATAATTATTTGTTGATAAATATTGTATTACATATCTTTTTAGTTTATTGATGGAACAATATGAACAATTACTTCTCATATTTATTCATCAACCATTCTAATAATTTTAACAGAGGATCTTACATGGAAATTACATTTACCTAAAACACTTAACTCAATCCAAAAAAAAAAAAAAACCACATCATAAATTTTGTATGAAATATCATTAGGGCCTCATTTAAAAGTGTCACCTTAGGCCTCCATTGTCATTGGGCTGCCCATGGTTCCGGGAAGGATATCGTGTATGAGAATTGCTGTGATATGACGGTAGGCATCTTGTGTCAAATGGATTCCATCCCAACTTATGTATTGAACCGGGTTATGGCAGACAGGCACATCAGGATGCCCACAAGCCCTTTCCTCATCATAGTTATGTATCCCTCCAATTCCACAACATGCTTGTAAGAGGGATTGTTCGTTGAACCCTAATAAAAATCCATTACAAGTCAATATAAATGTAGTTCATCATTTAAGATTATATATCAAGTTGCATGAATTCAATTTTTTCTTTTTTTGCACAACTTTACCGAAATCAGGTGCACGACGAAGAATTGTTTGGAAAGATGTATAGTAGTCGGCATAAATTATGACAACATGAGGAAATTCAAGCCTAAGCAAGGCCAAAGCCTCCTGAAGAAACTTGTTCTGAGCCAATACTAACTCATTTAAATCTCTTAAACATCCCATATCATCATAAGTTGTCGGATCACCACAAGAGAATTTTGTCAGAAAGATCGGAAAGCAACCCATTGGAAAATTTCCAGGAACTACTATATTCACAGCACCAAGGTGTATAACTTCCTGCACAACATGATAATAACATGTATGGGAATTATTTTATATTATAACTTCCTTCCATAAATTTGATAAAAAAAAAAAAATCAAATATAAGAACTTACTCTAACAGCATTACTGATGACCTCTGTCATATATGGCAAGTAAGAGTAAACCTCTTGAATGGATTTTCCTTCCTGAAGAGAATAGTTAATGTCATTGCCTCCGATCTCACCCAAGAAGACAAGAGCCCTAGTAAACATTTTCGAACGTGCTGAATAAACATATGCAAAAACAAAACAATTTGAGTTATAGGATTGTTAGAGGTATCAAAAAGTATGGACTACCATATCAGAAGTTACAATCCTTTTTGGGTAGTTGCTTACGATGTTTGGACAAATATTTGCAAACCTGCTAGTGAGTGGCAATTGGTGCTGAGGTGGGATTTGAACCAGTTAAGTTGATCACCTAGGGAATTATTAGTCACAGGATTATAAATGCCCCTTGTGGAGAAGAAAGAATAGTCCAATGCTGTACTTCCAGCTACTGCAAAGTTGACGCCATGACTAAATGTACCATTACTTTCGAGATAAGGATTGAGCAGTGGGAGAGAAAGAGCTATAGCTGTAAATTATCAACCACATACATAGGGTTAGCCTTGTACATATATAACAATGTTATGCCAAAACATGGCTAGAATACATGGGAAAGCATGGTTTTTTCCTAATTGACCTTATGGCCTTGTTTCAAGCTTAATTGCATGTATAATAGTATATATATAAACTAAATCTATATAGATTCTTTTGTTTATATATTTATCAAATGTACACTCATGACGAATTTGTCTTTTTTTAAGAAAATTACTTGAAAAGGCACTAATTTTTTCACACAATCCAAAGGGTGAAATCATCAGTGGACACAAGAATTTAATCTTAGGCAAAAATAAATGTTCTTTTCTGGATGAATGGGAATTTATATCTGTACATATAGTACTGATTAACATATATACACATACATACATACACATATATGTATAGGTACTTAGCCAGTTTAGTTCCCATTAATTTAGATTACTGTTGGGTGGAATGAACTAGGTGTAGACCTAAAATTGACATTAGTTGCACAAAATGACTGTCCTAATATTTAAACCAATAACTTTGTGATCGTTGGGCCAAATTGTTACTATTATACCAGGATCCCTAATTGCATTTTTGACTTGAGGATGCTTATTGACTTTAATATTCAAGCGCGCCCAACGAATAGTTGTCTATAAATAATTGAAAAAAATTCATTAGTTCAAGTATAAAATCGAATTTCTTTTGCATTTGGAAACTATGATTCAGGGCATGTGGTTGAATTGCTACATCCTATTGTTACAATAATTTTCACCAAATATGTACTCCAAATATTGAGATTTGAGTTATTTGATTATCACAAATTTCTCATTCCAAGATTCTCAGCATAATTTCCCCCGTGCATATACCAGGCCCAATACAGGATCATAATTACCTGGCTTGAGGAGAGGGGGCTAGATGTATGTAGCTCTCACCTGTGTGTAGGGTCGAGAGAGAGTCAGGTGTGTACAGTTTTAACCTCACATCTAGCACTAGGTTACAATGAAGCAATCTTAATTACCATTGTGTCAATGCTTACCCTGTTTTGTGCTATGCTAACAGCAAAAACAAAAGTACCAACTAGTTTTGAAGAGCTATTTGCTAAACGAAGAGGTTTTAAATGCTTCAAAAAATGACTCAGAGACCACACACCTATTTTTTGTTGATGATCTTATCCTTTTTTCTCTAGAGCATCATGAAAAGATTGTGATAAGATGGGGGAGGTATTAGGTAGTTTCCATGATGCATCAGGGCGAAAGTCAGCCCATCAAAACCCGAAGTGTTCATATGCCCCTGTATTAGTAAAGCGTGTGCATGGATTCTAGGCACAAGGTGTGGCTTCACTCGCACAGAGTAACTGGGAAACTACTTGGGCATTCTCTTGCTAAAGAAAGCGTCTATCAAGGTACATTTTATATGCATTATATAAAATAGAAGAAAGAGGGTGAGTGGTTGGAAAAACAAGATAATATCTACGGCTGGTAGAGCCACATTAATAGAAGCAATCATTGCCACCCCTTCAAACTATGCTATGCAAATAAATTAGCTTCCACACTCCAGATATGATAGATAAAGATAAACTGAATATTAATTTTCTATGAGGTGATGCGGGGAGAAGAACAAAGTTCACTTAATAAACTAGAACAAAGTTTGTACACCTAAGAATAGGGTGGACTTGGCTTAAGGAGTAAAGAGAATAACACTACACTTTTATCCAAATTAGGTTGGAAAATAAAGGAAAACAACAAGGCACTTTGGGTAGCTGCAATTAAGAATAAAAATGTAAAGCAACATGATGAGTGCAAAAAATCCCAACTAGGAGAGCAATTCTAAAACCCGGAGATATACTACATATAGGTACAAAATGGGCAGTTGGAAATGAAGAAAATGCGGCATTCTTGGCAGATTGGTGGGTGTGTGTGAAATACCACTATATAGAAGACAGTACATCTCCTCCCCATAACTGATCTACCGGTAAAGTGGTAGAATTCGTTAACTTAGAAAGTAGCTGAAAGCCCTATAGGGAACATTTCACACCCCATCATATCTTGGAGGAAACATTGCACACCCTGCTGCCTAAACATGTGCCTTTTCAAGATAAGCCCTATGGGTGCCTAGCTAGCAATGGCCAATTAACAAAAGCTGCTAAACATATCGGTACGTGGTTGTGGAGGTGGTTGGTTGTGGGCTGCTGGTGGTGAAAGCTATACGGTTGCTAGTGGTGACTGTTTGGTGCAAGAAAAATGAAAAAGAAAAGAAGGGATAACAAAGAGGGGCAGTTTGGCTAGTAGTGTAAGGTTTTTCTTGGGACAAATAATTGGTGTTGGAGATAGGAATAGGTTAAATTCGTTTTTTTAGAGGGTAAAAGAAGAATTATAAGAGGTTGTTACTCCAAAATTTGTTGTGATCGACAAAAATGCCTTAATTGATAGACAGTTCTCAGGTGATTGCTTGTGGATAGGTTCTATTTCCTTGTTTTAGGACTCCTTAGATTGAATCGTATAACAAAACACACAAAATACTGAATTAACAAAGAAATATGTCTTTATTAATTTAATCATGTGGGTTTCAGTTACAGAGTGACTGATTTAACAGGGTTTGATTACAGTGCTAACTACTTTCTAAAAACTAACTCTAACACTACTCCTAAATGCCCTGATCGTGGGTCTTGTGGAGGGTTTGAGTTGTTGTTTTCGTCTTCTTCCTCTTCCTCTTTTATAGTCAATCCTCTAGACAGTTTCTCCCTCGTCGACGGTTATTTGTCTTCGTAACTCCTAGGTTGTTGTTTCTTCTTTCAAATCAAAGTAATAGTTGATCGCTTTCTGCCTTTTCTTCAACTCTTGACATGTGGCGACCACCTAATGATTTCAGGCTTGCCAACAACACATACATCAAATGTTCTTACAATTTATATTTTAGGTCCAAACAATGCCCCCTTATTTAATTGGGTTTATTCCTTAATCCAAGTGAATGAATCATCACGTCCGTTGTCTTTTCTCATTGCCTTCTTAAGATGTCTTTCAACAGCTAATCTATTTATTTCAAATGAGATATAACCTCTGGAAAACCCTCAACGCGCCTATTTAAAGGGTTCAACCACTGTGGAATTCTTTATCCGTATTGTTCTTCTTATCTTTTCTTTTGGTAATCTTCCTTGGCTTGTTCTTAATTTTAAACTTCTTGATCTGTAGATGGCGTCCAAAACGGAAAGTAAGTTACTCTACTCCTATTAGCTCCCCTCCAAACATGCCTCCTGCTCTTTGGTTCTCTACAAACCTCAGATATGCCATTTGGAATTCAATTGATGATCGAATCCTTATCCCATCCGAAGACCATGGGGCCAACTTTGCTCTAGATCCAACCTTCAAATCCACCATGCTTCCAGTATTGTCTGAATGCTACCCTATTACTCACAGAGAAAGCTTAACGCTTCATCGCCCTCATCTACAATGGAGGCACTGGGATCAAGGGCTTACTCCTTTGAAAACTTGGTTAACGTCTTACAATGTCATGCTCTTTCCTCCTGGCATGATGTCTCCTTGCATTCTTGATATCGTGCACATAAAAGGGCTTTCACCAACTGGTATTGAGGTAACTACAACCTTGAAACCAAATCGCATCTTGGTAGATATCCCTACCAATTTTAGCTATTACAACCATATCTCTTTCTTCTATTGCTGAAGAATTCACCACAAAAAATGTTGTTGAGGTGTCCCTATTACCCACTTAGAGTTGCACTAGCAAAATTTATTTTGCAGAAGAAGAGTCCCCTACAAAATTACTGACTATTATGTTAGTATAAAGCAAATCATTTTCTTCATTGTCTAATACTTCCAGCATTCTTGAAGGCAAAATATTCATCACTACCCCATTATCAACCAAGATCTTGTTAATTGGTTAACCATCGATGCGGCTCGAATGTACAATGGCCTTAGATGTTTAGACAATTCCTTCTTGAGTGGGTGTAATATCACTCTGTCTGTCCCCCCAGTCTCCTTGTTCGATGCTTACAGAACTTCCATCAGGCCTAGACTAATTTACTATTTCTACAAATATTGCTACAGGCTTAGTACTATCCTCTACATCTCCTACCAATTGACTTGGTTGTCCTGGCTTAGCCTTAAATGACTTGGGTAAAGCCAATATCATGTTACATTATGCATCATCTTTGAGAAAGGACTCTATATTGTCGAAGTCCATTAGCTCCTCATTAGAGAGAATGCCCTTGTCTTCTTCCATTTTCTCTTTCCCTTTTGATAAGAGATCTGCAAGTAAATTTACTTCTCTTTCAGACAGATCCAATATTTGTTTAAACTCAACAATCTTTTGTCCAAAATACTATGTTTAATCTGGACCTCTTTGATTTCTTTTTTGTTGCTTCCTGGTCCAATTAGGGTTTTTGCTACCTATCGACAAACTAGGAGTTGAGTAAGCCTCCAAAATAGTAGGATTTCGTCAGCTCATCCACGCAGCAAACTTCCTCTATTCTCTCCTTTTCTAAGTTCTGCTAAAGGTCTGGTACCATGCCCCAGATGAAAATTTTGGGCGCTAAAGTTAGTACCATTTATCATCATGGACTTCAGGGGGATTCACTATTCTTGATCCACTCTTCGAAATGCTCTCAAATCTCCCTTTTTCTCTTCTAGGATTGTTACGCTTGGCATTCTTGCCTCTTGATCTTATTCCACATAGTCTTTTTGGCCATCGATGATCTAACAAAATGTTTCATCCCTTGTGTTTTTCCTCTTCTTGCTTGGTCCTTGTACCTGGTTCCCCTTGCATCCATCCTGATCTCTAGGAGATAATTTGTACCTTTACATAGCCATTGTAAATCTAATTATCCCCTTCACCTCTGTGCTGAATTGGAGTCCTTTATCAGTGAACTCCTTGACTACATCATCCAATGGGATTACATCAGGTTTGGCTATTTCTTTTGCACACTTGAAACACATAACTAGTGACAGCTCCTCGTTGTACCCAAGTCTGCTTTGCACTGGGACTCTCATCTTGGGAACAATTCTCTCTTTGCCAACCACAGAACTAGCAGATTCCTTGTTTCCCAACATATTAACAAAAACCACATTAATGTTTACTTCCTTGGGAAAAGGATACTTGCTAATTTTCATGGTTTCTTCTTCTTTTGTGGTATACTTAAGCATTTTCTTTTATATTAGGTCTTGCACTCGATTCCTAAAGGTGACACAATTTTTAGTTGAATGCCTAAACAAATTGTGCCATTTGCAATACTGTTTTCTTTTCCTGTCTTTTTCCAGTAGGATACTATGTCCCTGAGATAAAACTATGAACTTTTGGTTGATTATCTCATTGAAGAAAGTATCAGGCATCGACAGATCAAATGATTATTGTCTAGAAGTCTAAGGTGTATCCTTCTTAAAAGAATGATTAGATGGCATGTCAATAAGGTCTTCAATCTTTTTCAAGGTATCACATATGATTTGTGACTTTTCTATGACTTGTGACACATCTATTTCAACTTCTCTAGCAAAGTCTTGGAAATAAGTTCCAAATGAACTGTTTTTCCTTTGTTGCTCTTCCCTAACCCCTAAGCAATATTTTATATCTGTTAAGAGTATTAGGGTAGTATGTGTAAATTATTAATAGTGATAGGGTAGTATGTGTAATTCTTATTATTGTAAGTTAACTATAAATACAATGATATATGAGAACTAGGTCAAGTTTTTGACCTCTCTCTGTTCCTCTTCAATATATTGTGTTAATCTTTTACACTTAACATGGTATCAGAGTATGGTTTAATCTTAAATATATTTCGGATAATTTAACTTGATTTGTGGTGGTGGTACTGTTGATCGCAGAAGCTACAGTAGTGGTGGTGGTGATACATATGTTGTTGTGGTTGTGTACTGTTGATCGTTGCTAGTGGCGAGCGTTTTGTTTGTCGTTGTGGTGGTGTGGCACTGTTGATCATCTTTTGTTGTTGGGGTGGTGGTGTAGTTATGGTGGTCTGTCTGGTCATCGCAGTCATTCGCTGGGGGTGGTTGAGGCGTAGTCGATCGTTCGCTGTGGTGGTTGAGACACAGTCGAAGATTACCTCACTGTGGTGGCTGAGGCACAGTTGTTCGCTTGGGTGGTTGAGACATAGTCGATCGTTCGTTGTGGTGGTTGAGACCCAGTCGAAAATTAAGGCCATTGAAACCCTAATCGTGAAGAAGACAAGGTCTGGATAAAAAAAAAAACATCCGAAGTCCGGTTCAATTAGCCTTAGACCGATTCAAACTGGTTCAGTCAGTGGTGACTCCAGTTCAGCGGTCCAGGAACCTCCTGTGGCCCGGTTCAGTTAGGTCTTGCACTGGTTCAAATCGGTTCAGTCATCTTTCACTCCGGTTCATTGGTCCAGTGCACCTAGTCTGCCTGATTCAGCCTTCCAGCAGGTGTTTGGGGTCCGGTTCAGCCTCCCAGCAAGCTTTTAGGGTCCAGTTCAGCCTCCTAACAGACTTTTGGGGTCCGGTTCAGCCTTCTAGCAGCCTCAAGTGATCCAGTTCAGCCCTCTAGCAAGCTTAGCCAATCCAATTCTGTTCGATTTTGTGTTCTAGCATTATAGCACCCCTTGTTTGCTATTTGCTGCACTGTTATGGAACCCAAGTAGAATACCGGGTCCCTTACTCCAGCTTTACCACCCACCTCTATCCCTCTGACTATTATCAATGGTCCCATGACCTCCGTTAAACTTAATGGGACCAATTATATTTTATGGTTACAGTCTGCTCAAGTCTTTCTTCGTGGCAAAGGATTTAAGAAATATTTAGTGAATTCTAAACCCGAGGAAGTTACTCCTAGATATGATCAGTGGGAACAAGAGAATGCTCAGATCATTTCCTTACTATTGAATAACATTGAGCCTAGTTTTAGTTCTACTTTACTCTACCTTGACACTGCCAAGGAGATATGAGATCACTTGACCACCATGTATTCTGGTACAGGTAATTTTACCCGTCCGTATGAGGTGTGTAAGGATTACTTCCAGTTGGAGCAGGGTACTTTGAGCCTTGCAAATTATTACTCTCATGTTCGGGGAGTCTGTGAGGAGATGAAGACCTACCATTTGTTTACTACTGATGCAGCAGTTTGGCAGAAGCAACATGAGGACCTGAATGTTGTTAGGTTTTTGGTAAGATTGAAACCCGAATATGAGGCTATTCGTTCTCAGATTTTGGGTGGTTCTAGTCTTCCATTACTGCTTGAGGTTTTCTCTCGTTTACAACGTGCTACACTGTCTACTCCTTCAGGCATCGATCATGGTGTCTCCATTGATCGCTTAGCTCTTGTAGTTCCTAGTAGCCATAGTGATAGTCATCGAGGTGGACGTGGTGGTCGTGAGAGTCGTAGTGGATCCCGTTCCTGTACTCACTGTGATCGTGGAGGACACACTGTTGACTTCTGTTGGGATTTATATGGTAAATCCTCTAGTGCTGCTAATCAGGTTTCTTATCAAGATGATACCTCTGTTATTGTTTCCATACCTCGATCAGTTCCACCAGACACTGGATCAGTTACTATTATACTGGGTCGAGAAGAGTATGCCCAGTTCTGTCCCAGCAACAGGCTGTTCCATCTTCCTCCACTGGTACTTTTGCCCAGTCAGATACTGTTTCCACTTGTTTATTGTCCTCTACCCGCAGTCCCTGGATCATAGACTCTGGCACTTCTGACCACATAACTGGTGCGTCTGATGTTTTTTCTACTTATAAGTCTGTTACTTCTACACGTAGTATTAATCTTGCTAATAGCACTTGTTCTAAAGTTTCAGGTCTGGGAACTACTCATTTGAGTCCTGATATGTCCTTATCATCCGTGTTATTTGTTCCTCAGTTTTCTTTTAGTTTACTTTTCATTAGTAAGATTACCCGTTCTCTCAATTGTTCTGTAACCTTTTATCGTTCTTATTATGTCTTTTAGGATCTCAAGACGAAGAGGAAGATTGGTACAAGGCATAAAGCCGGTGACCTATATTACTTTGATTTTGATTCACCTACTCGGGCTCTATAGACCTCGTTGTCTCCTTTTCAATGGCAATGCCATCTTGGACATCCCTCTCTCCAGAATCTGAAACGCCAAGTTTTCAGTCTTAGTTGTGTGTCATCTTTGTCTTGTGAAGCTTGTCAACTTACTAAGTATCACCGTGTGTCATTTCAGTCTAGAGTCAATAATCGTGTGTCTAGTCCATTTGAATTGGTACATTCTGATGTATGGGGTTCAATAAAAAATATTTCATCTAATAAATATCCTTATTTTGTGTCTTTTGTGGATGACTATTCTCGTGTGACTTGGTTGTTTTTTATGAAAGTTTGGTCTAAATTATTCTCTATATTTGAGACCTTTCGTAAGGAAATTAAAACTCAGTATGATTATCGTATACGTATTTTACATTCTGATAATGCTCGAGAATATGAATCTGATCCTTTTTTAGCTTATCTTAGTAAAATTGACATTATTCATCAGACTTCCTATGTTTACACATCTTCACAGAACGGTGTTACTGAACACAAGAACCATCATTTGTTGGAAGTCACCAGTGCTTTGTTATTTCAGATGAATATTCCCCGTTATTTTTGGAGTGATGTTATTCTTACTGCTTGTCACCTAATTAATCGTATACCATCCTCTGTGTTAAATGGACAAAGTCCATATTCTGTTCTTTTTCCTGAGAAGTCCTTATTTTCCCTAACTCCTAAGATTTTTGGATGTGTCTGTTATGTTCACAATTTAGGTCTTGAGTTTGATAAACTTGATCCTCGAGCTACCAAATGTGTATTTCTTGGTTATTCCCACACATAGAAGAGGTATCGTTGCTACAATCCTTCTCTAAGACAATACTTTACTAGTCCCGATGTCACATTTGAGGAATCTGTTTCATATTTTCTAGCACCTTCTCAGCCTTTGGATCTAGACTTTGGGTCACCTCTTGTACCACCATCTCTTCCCTCATCTTCAGATATTTCGCTGCCCGCTGTGTTACCGTCTACTTTACCTCTTCGTGTATACTCTCATCGTACTCAATCGTCACCTAAGGTGTCTGTACCGTCTTCTTTGCCGCCTTCTGATCCTGGCCCATCAGGTTATTTCGACTCTTTACCTATTGCTCTTCGAAAGGGTACTCGTTCGTGTGTTACTAATCATCTCATTGCTCATTTTGTTTCATATGATGCCTTATCTCCTGTCTTCTCTTGTTTTACCTCTCAATTATCTACTATATCTATCCCTAAGTATTTACAGGCTGCTTTATCTGATCCGGGTTGGAGGAAAGCTATGGAGGATGAGATGGATGCCTTACATCAAAATGAGACTTGGGATCTTGTTCCTTTACCCCCCGGTAAACGAACTGTTGGTTGTCGTTGGGTGTACACTGTTAAATTTCACCCGGATGGTTCTATAGAGCGTTTCAAAGTCCGACTTGTTGCAAAGGGCTTTACTCAGACCTATAGTGTTGATTATGAGGAGACTTTCTCCCCGGTTGCAAAAATTTCCTCTGTTCGTATCTTGATTTCTTTGATTGCTAATCTTGATTGGCCCTTGTTTCAGTTAGATGTCAAGAATACCTTCCTACATGGTGACTTGGTTAAGAAAGTATACATGAAGCAGCCACTTGGGTTTACTGCTCAAGGGGAGTATGGTAAGAATGTATGTCGGTTAAAGAAATCTTTGTATGGTTTGAAGCAGTCACCGAGGGCATGGTTTGACAAGTTTTCAGATGCAGTTTTAGAGTTTGGTCTGTTTCGATGCCAGACAGACCATTCTGTGTTTCATAGATAGATGGATGCTAGACATGTCCTATTGGTGGTCTATGTAAATGATATTGTAATTATTGAAAATAATTCTGAGGGGATTGCTAAGTTAAAAATCTTCTTGCAGGATCGATTTTATACTAAGAATTTGGAAAAACTCATATATTTCTTGGGAATTGAAGTGACTCGATCTAAACAGGGTATTTGTTTATCAAAAAGGAAATATGTACTTGACATGCTAGAGGAAGTAGGTTTGCTGGGTGGCAGACCGATTGATGTTCCTATGGATCCGAATCAGAAACTATTGATAGATGATGGTGCATTATTTGAGAATACGGGTCGGTATCACAGATTGGTTGGGAAACTCAATTGCCTAACTATTACTGATATCTCTTATGCAATCAGTATAGTAAGTCAACTTATGGGGTGTCCTAGAGTACTACATTAGGAGGCCGTTACTCGTGTTCTGCGATATCTCAAACGAGCTTCTGGACTTGGACTAATATATCGAGCTAATGGCCATCTTAGAGTGGAAGGTTTCTCAAATGTTGATTGGGCTGGCTCTCCTTTTGATCGGAGATCAACCACTTGTTATTATACCTTCTTAGGAGATAACGTTATCTCATGGAAAAGTAAGAAACAATCTGTGGTAGCAAGATTCAGTGCTAAGACTGAGTATAGGGGAATGACACATACGACGAGTTAGTTGACTTGACTGCTACCCTTCCTCCAAGAAATTGGATTTCCAATTCAACCTCCTTTACAATTGTTCTGTAATAACCAGACAGTTATCCATATCGTTGTCAATCCAGTGTTTTACGAGAGAACTAAACATATTGAGGTTGATTGTCACTTTATTCGAGACAAAATAGTAGCTGAGGAGATTACAACTCTATTTGTGAAATCTGAAGATTAGCTTGCAGATATGTTTATCAAAATATTGAGCCGTACACGTCTTACGACGATTTATTCTAAGTTTGGATTATATAATATATATAGTCCAGCTTGAGAAGGAGTGTTAAGAGTATTAGGGTAGTATGTGTAAATTGTTAATAGTGGTAGGGTAATATGTGTAATTCTTATAATTATAAATTAACTATAAATACAATGATATATGAGAACTAGGTCAAGCTTTTGACCTCTCTCTGTTCCTCTTCAATATATTTTGTTAATACTTTACACTTAACAATATCAAGTAGCCTTGGC
Source organism: Ilex paraguariensis (assembly GCA_963454935.2). Lineage (NCBI taxonomy): Eukaryota > Viridiplantae > Streptophyta > Magnoliopsida > Aquifoliales > Aquifoliaceae > Ilex > Ilex paraguariensis. The sequence goes on along the minus strand of CAUOFW020002098.1, from coordinate 2,440 downwards.
TAAGTTCAAATAAATCCCTGAACTCCATCCCCTCAAATTTCTTTCGCTATTCGAAGTCTAAGCCATTTGGGCCAATTTCACCAGTTCTACTTCAGGCAAATAAACATAACATTTATTTCTAGCCTTTTTGAACTTATCGATATATTGTTCAGTAGATTCATTGGATTTGTGCTTTAATCGAGACAAATCTGCCATTGAAACCTCTAGTTCATTTCTAAAGAACTAAGCATGAATATACTTTTCCATTTCCTGCCATGTCTAAATTGAATTAGCAGGCAGATTGATGAACCAAGCAAAAGCAATTATTGTTAGGGACTATGGAAACAATTTCATTTTTAAGTTTCCATTGTGTCCAACCTCTCTGCATTGAAAAGTGAACTTTCTTACATGTTCTATTGTGGATTAGCTCTCTTCGATAGAAAAGTGATGAAATTCTGGGATTTTATATGTCCATGGAAAACTCCTCGTAGTCTACCCACAAAGGGTATGATTTTCTGAATAGAGGCCTCTCAATTTTCCTTAGGCCAGGTCCATACAAATCTTGCATTATTTCTACCAACTGGTATATGTTGAAAACCAAATTCTAGCGACCGTTCAAGTGTTCACCTAGATTAAAATGTTGCCCCCTGGTCTTGGGTATTCATCTATGTGTTCCAATGGAGGTATAACAAACCTATCACAACCCCTCCTGAGAATTTCAGGGGCTATTCTTGGTCCATTCTTTCCCCTAAGATATTTCTATCAGGGAAGAAGTTTGAAAAGACCTCTACAGGCTCTCCATCAAACAACATGTTAAATTGATTTTGATGTGGGATAGTTGGTCTCTCATTAGCAACCATTGGTGGTGGCCTATGATTTTCTATAGGGAATACCACAAAACTAGTATTTCCCTCGTTCACCAATAGATTTCAAGTGGCGGTGTTTGTCATTTGATTGATGGGTCCTAACACTGGTGCTGGGACCCTCATCAATTCATGCATGACATTAAATAATTTTTGCCTAATGCCAGAATTAAGATTGTGCAATACATGTTTCAAATTCTGCACAAATTCTTGTATTTGCGTATTATCTTAGCCATTGGACTGGTCACTCACTGGGTTCGCAGATTCCACAAGAGGGGCACTCGAACTTGCTTCATGATTGCCATCGACTGACATCATTTCCACAGTTTCGTTGGTCCCAAATAGAATCTCGTCTTGCTTCCTTGTTCGCACCATCTTTCTTGATCCAAGTTAGTACGAATGTCCCACTGGGCATGCCAACAGATTGTTGCTCCAAAATCTGTTGCGATCGACATAAATGCCTCAATTGACAGACAGTTCTCAAACGATTGCTTGTGGATGGATTCTGCTGCCTTATTTCAGGACTTCCTTAAATGAAATTCGATAATAAAACACACAAAAAACTAAACTAATAAAGAAAAATGTGTCTTTATTAATTCAATCGTGGGTTTCAGTTAACAACTTTTTACTACAACACTAATTACTTACTAAAAACAAACTCTAGCACTACTCCTAAATACCTTGATCGTAGGTCTTGTGGGGGGTTTGAGTTGTTCTTTTTTTCGTCTTCTTGCTCTTCCTCTTTTATAGCCACTCCGCTCGATGGTTTCTCACTCATCAACGGTTATTTGGTTTCGTAACTCCCAGGTAATTGTTTCTTCTTACAAACCAAAGTTGTGGCTGGTCGTTTCCCCTCTTTTCTTCAACTCTTGACACGTGGCGACCTCTTAATAATTTTAAGCTTGTCAATAACAAATACATCAAATGTTCTTACAATATATATTTTAGGTCCAACCAGAGGTATATTGCTTGAATAAGCATTTTTTAAATTGTATCCTAACGGCAAGAGTACTATTGAAACTGACATAGAAATTATAATGGAGGACTGCAATATTTCAAATAATACAAGGAGTATCTTTATAATTATATTAATTTACAATAACTATCAATGTTAATTTACCCTAATAAATATGGGCCTAAGTGATACATCTTTTGGAAGATGGTCCCCACGAATTCGTCTAGTTTTCTCTCGGATTAAAAAAAAAGAGGCTTTTTTGATTGTAGCATGATTTTGGGTAAAAATATGTCCAAAATAAACATGTATTCTCTCGTGTATATTCATAAATTTAACAAAAAAAAGAACAGAGAGAGAAAAGAAAAAAATAGTATCATGCATCATTGATCATGACAATCGGAAGGTAAGCAACAATTTATTGGCAGCAAACAAGGAGGGTGTTTGCACTAGGGGCTGGGAGACAAAGTGAGATAGGGGCATGCCAATAAGGTTTACAACTCAACAACCTTGAATCTATAACTCACAACATTATTAAATCATAAAAGAAAAAGAGAGTATTTTTATTGGAAACAATAATCCTACTTCAACAAAAAAAAAAAATGTATTTTATGATTTTCTAATTATTTTGTGACAAGGGTCAAAA
>CAUOFW020002097.1:0-57742 GCA_963454935.2 Ilex paraguariensis | reverse complement strand
CTTCAAGGTGGCTAACTATTCTGATATAATTGAAATGTTCAAGCAAGTGAATCAAAATTCCACTCCTCGACGACATAAAGCAAATTTCATCATGTGCAAAGATCTTGAAGGACTTGTGCACAGTGAAGAGAAAAATCAATGTCCTATAGAAGGCATTCCTCCCAAGCAAGTGAGCTCAATCTTGAGGACAAACACCCCACCAAAATTTAAGGACCTCGGCTACCTCATAATTGCCATCATAACAGGAATTACCAGGTGGAGCAAGCACTTCTTGATTTGGGGGCTAGTGTCAACCTCCTACCCTACTTGATATACAAGAAACTCCAACTTGAAAAGTTGAAGCCAGCTTCAATCACTCTTCAATTAGCGGATTGAAGCATTTGAACACCAAGGGAGTGGTGAGTATGTTTTTGGTTCTAGATAACTTTTATTTTCCTATCAATTTATTGTGCTTGAAACTCACCTTGTTACTAACCTTGCTCCCAAATTTCTGTTATATTAGGTAGACCATTCCTTACTACCTCTAATGCTATTATTAATTGCAGAAATGGTCTTATAAAGCTTACTTTCGGGAGCATGGCCATGGACTCAATGTGTTCAACTTGAGCAAACGGAGGATGATGAGGAAGTGCAAGAAGTCAATAGGATTGACACCTTGGTAGAGGAGCACTTGGGGCTGCTGGACATGTTGAAATTGGAGGAGGAAGAGGTTAAAGAGCAAGAGGAGCCAGAAGAGCTTGAAAGGGTTGGAAAATGGACTCCTACATTTGAGAAACTTTCATGTCTAGACAAGAATATTTTTTTCTCCATCGACCGTACAAAATTCCATCTTGGAGTTGAAGCCATTACCATCCAATCTTAAGTATGCATATCTTGGGGATGATAAGACTTTTCCAATGGTGATAAGCTCAACTTTGGAGGAAAGTAAGAAAGGATCTCTTGAAAGTGTTGAGAAGTATAAGGGAGCGATTGGTTGGACAATTCCGACATCAAGGGATAAGCCCCTCATTTGCACACACACATCTACCTTGAAGATGACTCAAAGCCATCCCAACAACCACAACAGAGGTTGAACCCAATTATGAAAGACGTAGTGAGGGATGAAGTGCCTAAAGCTACTTGATATGGGCTCATTTTTTCCAATTGCCGATAGTACATGGTTAGCCCCATGCAAGTATTACCCAAGAAGTTGGGAGCCACGGTAGTTTCAAATGATGAGACTGAGATAATTCCAACATGGGTGATTACGGTTATGTGTATTGATTACCGAAAGCTCAACTTGTGCACAAGAAATGATCACTTCCCTTTGTCATTCCTCGACCAGTGTTGAAAGAGTATTTGGGCATCTATTTTACTACTTCTTGGATGGCTACTATGGGTATAAACAGATTGAGATTGCTTTGGGGGTCAAAGAAGACCACTTTCACTTGCCCCTAGGTTTTTCCCTACGGATGCATACCTTTCAGGTTGTGCAACTGCTTGACATTTTCTTGTTATTTCTTAACCTATAAACATCACCTTTTAGCATGTATAGTATATGAATAAGGGGAGTGTCACTCTCCTAGGGATGATGTCAAAAGAAAGGACAATGGAATGGTGGATGAATGAGATTTTAAATGTGAGTATATGTGAACAAAAGTGTTCCCCAAGCGCAAGGAGACTTTCGCAGATCGTGTTTTACTTGGTGGTATTCCAATGTCATTTCCACGGAAGGAAGTAAACTGAGGGGAGGTGATTTTTGGAGAAAGAAAGTGTAAAATCTTTGATTGTTGGAAGTTGTTTGGTGAAGTTGTTTTGATGCTAGTAAAATGAGAAACAAATATTGGCAAATCCAAGAGGTCACTCCAATAGGAATACCGTCTCAACTCGAAACCCTCCTCCAATAGAGCATGAATGAACGATTGATTCGTGGGAAGCTAGGGGTAAGATTGGTGAGTATCTAAGCATAAACCGTGACTAGGCCTACGGAATATCAAAGACTCACCAAGTTATCCACCCTCAACCCAGTCAAACCGAACCATTGAACTCTGAAAGAGGGGAGGAGAATGAGTTGAAATGGTATACCCAAGTGGAGGTTCCTCTTGGTTTTTGCCAAACTAAGAGATTTAGCTATTCATGCTTAAAATAAAGACAACAATATGATGAGAAGACATTATGAAAAAATAAAGACTAATGCTAAGCATAAACGAATTGCATAAATTTAACTTCCGGATAACCACCTCTTACTAAAGATTGGATGAGAAACTACTACTCTTCATGGCTTTGTTAAAACTAAAAAAGTGAGTGATGCTCATCCCTCAAAGTAGAGGAGTTACAAGGTAACACATTTACACAAGGAGTCGATCTTCGACAAATAATGAGTGAATCACGTTCCACCCTTCACGGCTTTGGTAAAGCTCTAGAAAAGTGGAAGAGTTTCACTCCTCTAAGGGAAGAAGGAAGCTCAAGCAATGGAAGTAAAAGAGCAATAACACAATAAAAGAAAGCAATACTTAAAGTAAAAGAAAGCAATAAATTAAAAGAAGCAAGAATACAATAAAAGAAAGCAATACTTAAAGAAAGCTATAAGCAATAAGGAAAGTAATAATACTTTTGGAGGGTTTTTCACTACCAAAAGATGAATGTTTTACAAGTCCTAAGGGTGGTATTTATAGGCAACAAGGGAGGGTGAAAGTCTTGTTAGGTGGCCTTGAATCTTGTTAGGTGGACTTGAGTCTTGCTAGGTGGCTTTGAATCTTGTTAGGTGGACTTGAAAATCTTGTTAGGTGACTTTGAATCTTGTTAGGTAGACTTGAAAATCTTGTTAGGTGGCCATGAATTCTTTGATCCTCCTTTGTTTTGAGCTTTGATAATGGCACCCCAATAGTTTGTAGCTTTAATGCAATTGGCTCCCTAGTAGTTTTGTAACTTTGACGCACAAAATCCTGAAAAGAACAACAATTAATGCATTATCCTTTATTCACACACTAATTCTAATTTGATTTATTTTGACTAGTTTAATTTTATTCAACTGCACAATTTACCTATTAAATTATGCCTTAATTAGGGTTTATCACACCCCCAACCTAAATATTACTAGTCCCTAGTAATAAACAACATAACAAAATAAAATCATTTTCGTAGATAACACGATTGCATTTAGCATATGCAATAAGCCGTTAAACCCCTAGGTGATCCCTAGTGGACGAGTTTTATCTCGTGAAGGTTTCCACTGAAGCTACCTACAAACTCCAATTAAAATATGTGTATATGTAAGATTTTTTGTCAAATGAGTTAGCAACAGAATCATTGAGGCACACATCTCTTAATTTTGAATTGTTTTTCGAACACTTCTCTGTCATTGGTACGTACTCTATAAAACACTTGTTACATTGGTATTTGGAATTCCTTGTGTAATAGGAATGATCATTCTAGTAGCAAGAATTGTTATATAACAAACATTCTACTTTATCACCTTCCATGGATAGCTTTGATTTCTCAAATCTCTCTTAGAATGCTCTCAGCAAAAAAATTCACTCCGATTATAGTGACTTGTCTCTCAAAGGGCATGTGATCAGAGGATGGTCAATCGAAGAATCACATGCACAGTTAGAAAGGGAGTGAAAGTCTTAAGAAAGTAGGCTAATCATATTCTTGGCATAATCCCATGGAAGAATATCAATGCAATTAAAGAAATACTATTTAACATACCCCAGTTTTCGGTCTACAGCGCACATGCATTAGACTTGAGATCAATTAGGACTTTCTATAGGTTCTAATGTGGCCAGAGGTTAGTGGCTAATGAAATGACGTCAATGGTATTCAAAAGCTATCCTATTTTTTAATGTAGCACACCTCTTTCTTGCTTTTCAGTCTTTTGCCTAGAAATGATATTTCTTTCTTTCATTTTTTTTTTTCGATTCTTCGTTGAACAGTAGCCACCATCTTCTTTTCTGTTTTTTCTTGCCTTTCTATGTCATATCGACTTATAAGAGGGTGCAAGAAAAATTGGATAGCAAGGTATGTTAAGTGTATTTATTTTTTTATTTATTTATTTTTTGTGTGTGGCTCGGTTATCATATGGGTTTTTCGAGAAAAAAAATCATCATTCATTGACGGCTCAAACATGGCTAACTAGGGATATAATTTTGTAGAAGCAATGACTAAGGTTCAAAATCAACTCAAAGATGACCTAAAATCTTTCTCAAGTATGTGCCTGTGTCGCATGCAAAGGTTCCCTGTAGGATATGTCAATAGATTACTTTAGTTGCATTTAATCAAAGCAAGTTTAATGAGATTATTCAACAATTGAAAGTGAAAGAACTTACTTGAGTAAATGTTGATTGTCTCTCAGAAAGCATCGTAAGGCTCAAAACTTACCATGGTATTCTTCGTTATCTTCACTGGTTATGTCAGGTTTCCAAAGAATGTCAGTTATATTATAATTCTATTTTTGAGTCTGGTCATTCTGTACCTTAAGATTAACAAATACCAATATACATTTGGCATTTAAGCATAGAGAAAATACCATTTTTCAAGAAAATGCAGTTTTTTTTTCACTTGAATAAAAATCAAAACTATTTATATACACATTTATCTATGAAAATTTATAAAAAGACTAAATGCACATATTGAACTTGGAATACTATGGTGTCTCAGGATAGGTCCCTACCCACGCTACAAGTTGGCATTTTAGACAATCCTTACTCGACCCACATTTTTATTTCAACAAAAAGACTTTGTACATAAACAAATATTTAAAAAAAAATTTCGGACCATTAACCTTCATCCCCAAAACACATTTTTTCACAGCTTTGTCATTATTAGTTAAAATTTAATCCGAGTCGTCGCTTGTGTCTATGTCATTATTAGTGACCCTTCCCACTTCTTGTCGCACATAACATGTAAGTCCCGGCTGGTATAAGATGACGTCTCAGGAAAATCCTTACTCTGCCCATACACTATCCAGTTTAATCGATCGGTTGCACGACCCGAAATTGGTTCAGAATACTGATTGTATTTTTTCATGTAAAAACATCTGCCACATTGTTTACAAGCACCCAGCCGTTTGGCACGACGACGTTTAGCAAAAGTACTTCTGCCACACAATGGTTTTGCTTGTGCTTCTCGGATTTCAATTTTTCTGACTACTCTTGTTTTTCTCATGATTACAGCATGCACATCAGATGGAAATGTGCGCAAGACTCCCAAACTAAACCAAAAATTTTAACATCCATGCTTTCTATGCTTCAAGACTCACTATCTGGTTCTTTAACGTCTGCCAGTCACAAAGACGATTGACGCTGCATTTGATGTGATCATGAAATATAAGCAAAAATGCTGTAAAAATACACAATCCAGAACAATCTTTTTTTTTTTTAAATATGAAACTATAACAAATTGGAATCGTAGATCACACCCCCAACCTAACCGAACATTGTCCCAAATGTTTCGAATTTACCAGTGTGTAGAGTTTAGAGATCAAGTTGTAGGGTAGAGATCTGTTCAACTGTTGAAACCTACAAAGAAAATACACAAATTAATCTTCTCTACGCAGATCTGGGTTTTCGCTAGGACGAAAACCCTTGATTTTAAATGTAGACAGAAGAAGAGCCATGTACAAATAGAGTAAACAAATGCCGAGCATGAGACAAACGACTGGGTCTTCGGGGAATATGGTCATGGGATTGTTGGGAGTTGGGTTGTGTTATAGAGAATAGCACAATAGAAATAAGAAGAAGAAGAAGACGAAGAAAGAGGAAAAAGCAGTGGGTGTAAAGATCTGTTTAGCTGCCGAAACCAACAAACAAAACACAACAATTAACCCACTCGAGGGAGATTTGGGTTAGGTTGGAAACCCCTCACCCTAAGTGTGAGCAGAAAAAGAGCACCCATGAACAAATACAAACATATAAGACAAAGTATTAAACAGAGAACTGGGTTGTCGGCGTTTATGGTCATGGATTTGCATGGGTGGTTTGTTTTTACAGAGAACAGAGAGAACGACGAAGAAGAAGAAGAAGAAGAAGAAGAAAAGAGAAGGGAAGAAGAAGGGGAGACCAATCACTGGTGGATGGGAGAAAAAAAAAATTAAAAGCCTTATAAAGGCATATCCGTGCGGAATATTCCCACCATTTTTTTTTAGTGTCGGCAGACGCGAATTTTCGCGCGAAATATTCCCACAAACATTAGTGTAATATGCAAATAGTGCAACCTCACCCCTCCCCCCCAACTTGATTCATGCAGTGTTCTAAAACAAATATGATATTCAATGATGGACAGAAAGATAAGAAGAGTTAGAGAATACCTCGCACTTGAACTTTGACAAAAACACCAATATCTGCGACTAAGAAAAACAAAACTATACGACAAAAGAACATAATTAACATGGAATAAAAAAAATAAAGTAAGTAAATAAAAACATGTACATTAAAAAGGAGAAAAAAGAAAAAAAAATTATTCCTTCACAACTTTCGGGTATACCGGATCCATCAAATTCTCCTCCACCACTTGTTCTTCAAAGCCCCCAAAAAATGGCTTAAGTCTTTGGCCATTGACCTTGAATGTCTGGCCATTTTCGAGGTTTTGAACATCCACAGCTCCGTTGGGGTAGGCCACCTTGACAAGATAGGGGTCATTCCAACGGGATCAGAGTTTGCCTTGAAAAATGGAGAGACGAGAATTGTATAAGAGTACTTTTTGCCCGGGCTCAAATGATTTCCTCACAATGGAGTTATCATGAAAGATTTTGGCCATTTCTTTTGAGATTTTGGAGCTCTCATACGCATCTCGTCGAATCTCTTCCAACTCATTCAACTCTAACTTCTTATGATCATCGGCCATTCTCAAATTAAAATTTAAAGTCTTAATGGCTCAATAGGCCTTGTGTTCCATTTCGACTGGCAGGTGGCAAGCCTTTCCATAGACAAGCCGGTAGGGAGACATGTCCAAAATAGTTTTAAAGGCAGTGCGGTATGCCCAGAGGGCATCGGTCAATCTATTGGACCAATCCTTCTTGTTTGGGTTAACCATTTTTTCTAGAATGTTATTTATCTCCCTATTGGCTAGCTCGGCTTGGCCATTTGTTTGTGGGTGATACGCAGTGGATACTTTGTGAGTGACGCCATATTTGAACATTAGAGATGCAAATGGCCTATTACAGAAATGTGATCCACCATCACTTATTATTGAACGAGGCATCCCAAACTTTGAAAAGATGTTCTCCTTGAGAAACTTGACTACGACTTGGTGGTCATTAGTCTTGGTTGGGATAGCTTCCACCCATTTGGACACATAGTCCACTGCTAGGAAGATGTACAAATAACCAAATGACATAGGGAAAGGACCCATGAAGTCGATGCCCCAACAGTCGAATATTTCTATGACAAGTATTGGTGAAAGGGGCATCATGTTTCTTTGGGTCACACTACCCAACCGTTGGCATTTGTCGCATCCCTTACAAAATAAAACACAATCTTTGATAAGAGAGGGCCAGTAAAAACCTAATTGAACAATTTTGGCCGAAGTCTTTTTCGCTGAGAAATGTCCACCGCAAGCTTGTGAATGGCAAAATGCAAGGACATCCCGCTGTTCATTTTTAGGTACGCATCTCCTCATGATTTGGTCGGGGCAATACTTGAACAAATATGGGTTGTCGAAGTAGAAGTACTTCACATTTGCCATAAATCGTCTTCGATCTTCTGGGCTCCATTGCGGTGGTGTCTGTCCTGTTGCAAGAAATTTACATATATCAGCATACCAAGGACATACAGAGTGAATTGACAGCAAATGCTCATCAGGAAAAAAATCAGGGATAGGAATGTGCTCATCGGCCTCTTGCACCACAAGCCGGGATAAATGATCCGCCACCACATTCTCAACTCCTTTCTTGTCCTTGATCGTCAAGTCAAATTCTTGTAGGAGGAGTATCTACCTAATGAGTCTCAGTTTTGCATCTTGCTTAGACAACAAATACTTTAAAGTAGAATGATCAGTAAAGACAACAATAGGCGAACCAATGATGTAAGCACGAAATTTATCTAAGGCAAACACTACTACTAGCAATTCTTTTTCGGTGGTAGTGTAATTCATCTAAGCCTCATTAAGTGTTTTGCTAGCATAGTGTATCACATATGGTCTATTTTCCTCCCTTTGACCAAGCACTGCGCCGACTGCGTAATCACTTGCGTCGCACATGAGCTCAAAAGGTAGATCTCAATTGGGTGGTCGCATGATCGGAGGTGTGACTAGCATGCTTTTAAGTTTTTTAAAGGATGCCTCACAATCATCCGACCACTCAAATGGGACCTCCTTAGACAGCAGGTTGGTCAAGGGTCGGGCCAATGCACTGAAATTCTTTATGAATCGACGATAAAAACCTGCATGGCCCAAAAATGACCGGATGCCTTTGATGGCTCTTGGCGTAGGGAGGTTGGAGATGGCCTCCACCTTGGATTTATCGACTTCAATACCCCTTGCCGAAACTATATGGCCAAGCACAATTCCTTCTGTCACCATAAAGTGACACTTTTCCCAATTCAAGACTAGATTCTTCTCCTCATATCTTGTTAGAACTTTCTCCAAGTTTGCCAAACATCCCTCGAATGAATCCCCAAACACCGAAAAGTCATCCATAAAGACCTCCACTATCTTTTCCACCATGTCACTGAAAATTCCCATCATACAGCGTTGGAAAGTCCCCGGAGCATTGCACAGTCCAAATGGCATGCGGTGGTAGGCAAAGGTACCATAGGGCAGATGCCCCGCTACTCTCTTTCTAGAACCTGATCGAGGAATGGCAATGAGAAGTGGTCTTTCCTTGTGCAAGCGTTCAACTTTCGGTAATCAATGCACATCCTCCATCCGGTGATTACTCTTGTAGGAATAAGCTCATTCTCATCATTCTCAACCACCGTAACTCCAGATTTCTTAGGTACTACTTGCGTGGGGCTAACCCACTTACTATCGCAATTGGAAAAATGATCCCCACATCAAGTAGTTTCAGAACCTCATCCCTTACCACCTCCTTCATGATGGGATTCAACCGCCTTTGTTGTTGTCGGAAAGGTTTGGAATCCTCCTCAAGATATATGCGGTGGGTGCAAATGAGAGGGCTTATCCCCTTGATATCCGCAATGGTCCACCCAATTGCTCCTTTATGTTTTCTCAACACCTCCAAGAGTTCTTTTTCTTGTTCCATGTTTAATGTAGAGCTAATGACCACCGGAAATGTTTTACCTTCTCCAAGATAGGCGTACTTCAAATGGGTAGGCAAGGGCTTCAACTCCAAGTTGGGCTTTTGTTCATCCGACGAAAAAATTTTCTTTTCTCGATGGGGTAACTCTTCGAATGTAGGGATCCACCTTTCCATCCCTTTCAAATCTTCTACCTCCTCTTGCTCATCATAATTCTCAAGATCCACAATTCCTTCTTCCTTAAATTTCAATATCCTCTCTAGCTCCAAGTGCTCCTCAACCAAAGTGTCGATTCTATTGACCTCACTTACTTCCTCATCATCACCCGGTTGCTTTGCCAAGTTGAATCATTGTGCTCCATTGTCATATTCTCAAATGCCAACTTCATTAGACCGTTCCTGCAATTTATCACGGCATTAGATGTAGCAAGGAAGGGTCTTCCAAGTATTACGGGAATTTGGGAGCTAAGGTTTGCAACAGGATGTGTATCAAGCACAATGAAATCGACAGGGAAGTAAAATTTATCAATTTGAACTAAGACATCCTCAACTACTCTCCTTGGTGTACGGATACTACGATCCGCCAATTGAAGTGTGATTGAGGTGGGCTTCAACTCCTCCAACTGCAGCTGTTGGTACACCGAGTAGGGAAGAAGATTCACATTTGCCCCCAAATCGAGGAGTGCTTGCTCCACTTGATAATTTCCAATGGTGATGGCTATGGTTGGACAACCGGGATCTTTGAATTTGGGAGGAGTGTTAGTCCTTAAAATTGAGCTCACTTGCTAGGTGAGGAATGCTTTCTTGTGGACATTCAATTTTCTCTTCACCGTGCATAAGTCCTTCAAAATCTTAGCACATGATGGATTTGCTTGATGGCGTCGAGGAGTGGAATGTTAATCTTCACCTACTTAAACATTTCCAAAATATCGGCATAATTAGCCACCTTGACAGGTGGCTTCAAACGACTTGGGAAAGGGGCAGGCAAGGGAGGAATAAACACACAATCATCAATTAATTTTCTTTTCTCAACAACCTCTCTTTCTTTCTCTTCACGCACCTCACTCTTGTTGGCGTCACCCAAGAGATCTTTTTCTTTTGGCAATGTGGTCTTGGGTGAGACCGTTGGCAAAATGGTTTTGTCAATTTCTTTGCCACTGCGGAGGGTGGTGACAGCTTTGAGTTGCTCGCAACTCTCTTTCGAAGGTTCCGATGACTCAACAAGGTGTTGACCCCTAGGGTTCTCTTGTGGTTGAGCGGGGAACTTCCCCTTTTCTTGTTGAGATGCCCCTATGGAGTTTGTCAACTTTGTGAGTTGGGCTCTTACATCATTGATGACTGTGGCATTTTGGTTATTGATGGCGGTTTGGCTTTGAATGAAGGAATGTACCATATCCTCCAAATTCCTTTTGTGAGGAGGTTGGTATGTGGATGGATTGGACGGCCCTTGAGAAAAACTTTGTGGAGCTGGATTTGGTGAAATATTCTGTGGTGGTGGGTTTGACAAATACCCTTGTGGATTGGTCTGGGGGTATTAAGAGCTAGATGCTTGCCATTGGCCATGGTATTGGTTTTGCTTGGGAGGCATGGGAGATGCATATGCACTTGAACCATGAGGAATGAGGTTTTCATTTCTCCAACTAAAATTTGGGTGATTACTCCAACCCAGATTGTAAGTATTTGAATTGAGAGAAAATGATTGCCTCGTTTGGTTGAATGCATGGACTTGTTCATGGTACGCTTCTTTAAGGGTCGGAATGTTTGGGCAATCCGATAGGGAATGCTCCATACATTCGCAAATTGAACAACCCTTCTCGGTTCGTGACGCATTAGACACCTCGTGTCTCTTATTCTCTTCAAGACTCTCAACTTTCCTCGACAATTTAGCAATTTTTTAAAACAAGTTTTCCCGGTCTCTTAAATCATAAATCCCTCCCCCTTGAGTTTGGCTAGTCTTTCAAGGAGAAGACCTTGGTACATTGATGGGATCTGTAATTTCCCATGATTGTGCATTTTGTGCCAATGTATCAAAGTAATCTAAGGCCTCATCAGGGTCTTTGTTCAAAAACTCCCCATTACACATCATGTCAATGAACTGTTGATAGCCCGGTGTGATTCCTTCATAAAAGAAACTCACCAATTGTCATGGGTCAAAGCCATGATGTGGAAGGGATTGTAACAATTCCTTGTACCTCTCCCAACATTGATAGAATTGCTCATTGGGCTTTTCCAAAAATTTTTGAATTTGCTTTTTTAGAGTAGTGGTTTTATGCACCGGAAAGAATTTGTTCAAAAACTCAAAAATCATCTGGCTCCACGATGTGATAGTTCGAGGCCTTAAGGAAATAAGCCACGTTTTTGCCTTGTCTTTGAGGGAAAAGGGAAACAATTTCATTCTAGCTATCTCTTCCATCCCATGATTGGGGAGGAAGGTTGCAACCATTTCCTCAAAATCCCTTATGTGTGAATAGGGGCTCTGAGTTTCAAATCCGTTGAACGTGGGAATTAGTTGCAACATCCCTGACTTAACTATGAAAATATGAGCTTGGACCGGAAGGAGGATGCATGATGGTATGGTGCTTCGTGTTGGTTGTAGGATATCTCTCATTGACCTCACTGGGGGATCCATTTGAAAATTATTCCCCTCATTCACGGGAGGGGAAAAATTCATTCTCAAATTGGGTATTTGGGGTTCTTGTGGTCCCCCACCCCTTTGGACATTTGGATTTGCACCTATATTGTCAAAATTGTCACCCGCATCCTCGGGTTGTTCTTGGTCAATATTCATGGTAGGAGTCAAATTTTGTCTAACAAGTCGATTTCGGTTGTTCCGCCTCCACATAAAACAAAATATATACAAACAAAATTATACACAAACAAGATTATGTACACGGAACAACGTAGCTCAGCCCATGATGAAGATCATGGGACTTACCTCCGTCGTCCGAAAATCACCTTCTTGGTCTAACACTTGCCTTCCCCGGCAATGGCACCAAAAATGCTTGACAAATTTCCTTGTTGTTTCCTAACCTATAAACATCACTTTTTAGCATGTATAGTATATGAATAAAGGGGAGTGTCACTCTCCTAGGGATGATGTCAAAAGAAAGGGCAACGGAATGGTGGATGAATGAGATTTCAAATGTGAGTATATGTGAACAAAAGTGTTCCCCAAACGCAGGGAGACTTTCGCGGATCATGTTTTACGTGGTGGTATTTCAAGGTCGTTTCCACGGGGAAGGAAATAAACCGAGGGGAGGTGATTTTGGGAGAAAGAAAGTGTAAAATCTTTGATTGTTGGAAGTTGTTTGGTGAAGTTATTTTGATGCTAGTAAAATGAGAAACAAATGTTGGCAAATCCAAGAGGTCACTCCAATAGGAATATCGTCTCAACTCGAAACCCTCCTTCAATAGAGCATGAATGAACGATTGATTCGTGGGAAGCTAGAGGTAAGATTGGTGAGTATCTAAGCATAAACCGTGACTAGGCCTACGGAATATCAAAGACTCACCAAGTTATCCACCCTCGACCCAGTCAAACCGAACCATTGAACTCTGAAAGAAGGGAGGAGAATGAGTTGAAATGGTATACCCAAGTGGAGGTTCCTCTTGGTTTTGTCAACTAAGAGATTTAGCTATTCATGCTTAAAATAAAGACAACAATATGATGAGAAGACATTATGAAAAAATAAAGACTAAAGCTAAGCATAAACGAATTGCATAAATTTAACTTCCAGATAACCACCTCTTACTAAAGATTGGATGAGAAACTACTCACTCTTCATGGCTTTGTCAAAATTAGAAAAGTGAGTGATGCTTATCCCTCAAAGTAGAGGAGTTACAAGGTAACATATTTTACACAAGGAGCCGATCTTCGACAAAGAATGAGTGAATCATGTTCCACCCTTCACGGCTTTGGTAAAGCTCTAGAAAAGTGGAAGAGTTTCACTTATCTAAGGGAAGAAGGAAGCTCAAGCAATGGAAGTAAAAGAGCAACAACACAATAAAAGAAAGCAATACTTAAAGTAAAAGAAAGCAATAAATTAAAAGGAAGCAAGAATACAATAAAAGAAAGCAATACTTAAAGAAAGCTATAAGCAATAAGGAAAGTAATAATACTTTTGGAGGGTTTTCCACTACCAAAAGATGAATGCTTTACAAGTCCTAAGGGGTGGTATTTATAGGCAACAAGGGAGGGTGAAAGTCTTGTTAGGTGGCCTTGAATCTTGTTAGGTGGACTTGAAGAGTCTTGTTAGGTGGCTTTGAATCTTGTTAGGTGGACTTGAAAATCTTGTTAGGTGACTTTGAATCTTGTTAGGTGGACTTAAAAATCTTGTTAGGTGGTCTTGAATTCTTTGATCCTCCTTTGTTTTGAGCTTTGATAATTGGCACCCCAGTAGTTTCTACCTTTAATGCAATTGGCTCCCCAGTAGTTTGTAGCTTTGACACACAAAATCCTGAAAAGAACAACAATTAATGCATTATCCTTTATTCACACACTAATTCTAATTTGATTTATTTTGACTAGTTTAATTTTGTTCAACTAACACAATTTACCTATTAAATTATGCCTTAATTAGGGTTAATCAACAACGCCCCAGGGATTTTGCAACATTGCATGATGGGGATTTTCAGTGATATGATGGAGAAGATTGTGGAAGTGTTTATGGATGACTTCTCAGTGTTTGGGGATTCTTTCAGTGGATGTTTGGAGAATTTGGAGAAATTTCTTAAGAGATGTGAAGAGAATAACTTGGTCTTAAATTGGGAGAAGTGCCACTTCATGGGGACACAAGGAATTGTGCTTGGGCACATCGTCTCGACGAAGGGGATCAAGGTTGACAAATCAAAGGTTGAGACCATTTCTAACCTCCCTACGCCAAAGGTCATCAAGGATATCAGGTCATGTCTTGGCCATGCCGGCTTTTATCTTCGTTTCATTAAAGACTTTAGTGCATTGGCCCGACCTTTAACCAATTTACTTTCAAAAGATGTCCCATTTGTTTGGTCAGATGATTGTGAGGCATCCTTTAAAAAATTAAAGAACATGTTCATTTCACCTCCAATCATGCGACCACGTAAGTGGGATATACCATTTAAGCTTATGTGCAATGCGAGTGATTACGTGGTTGGCACAGTGCTCGGTCAAAGGGAGGACAAGAGACCTTATGTAATATACTACGCTAGCAAAACCCTTAACAATACACAAATGAACTATACCACCACCGAAAAGGAATTGCTAGTAGTAGTATTTACATTGGATAAATTTTGGTCCTACATCATTGGTTCACCTACAGTAGTCTATACCGATCACTCTACTTTAAAGTATCTGTTGTCTAAGTAGGATGCCAAACCAAGACTCATTAGGTGGATACTCCTCCTACAAGAATTTAATTTGACAATCAAAGACAAAAAGGGAGTTGAGAATATGGTGACGGACCATTTATCCCGACTTGTTGTGCAAGAGGCCGATGAGCACATTCATATCCCTAATTTTTTTCCTGATGAGCATTTACTTTCAATTCATTATGTTTGTCCATGGTATGCTGACATGTGCAATTATCTTGCTACAGGACAAATACCATAGTATTGGAGCCCGAAGGATAGATGAAGGTTTATGGCGGATGTGAATTACTTTTACTTTAACAACCCGTATCTGCCCAAGTACTACCCTAACCAAGTTATGCGGAGATGCGTACTAGAAATTGAACAATGGGAAGTCATTGCATTTTTCCATTTAGAGGCGTGCAGTGGCCATTTCTCTTCAAAGAAGACTTCAGCAAAGATTCTATAGTCAGGTTTTTATTGGCCCTCTTTGATAAAAGATTGTATCTCTTTCAGTAAAGAATGTGATAGGTGCCAACGTTTGGGTAATGTGACCCGAAGGAACATGATGTCTCTCTCCCCTGTACTTGTTATCGAGATATTTGACTGTTGGAGCATCGACTTCATGGGTCCCTTCCCTAGGTCGTTTGGCTATCTATACATTCTACTGGCAGTGGACTATGTGTCCAAATGTATGGAGGCTATCCCAACCAAGAATAATGACCACCAGGTCATAGTCAAGTTCTAAAAAGAGAACATCTTTTCGAGGTTTGCGATGCCTCATGCTATGATAAGTGACGGTGGTTTGCATTTATGTAATAGGCCATTTGTATCTCTTATCCATAAATATGGCATCACACATAAGGTGTCCATCGCATACCACCCACAAACTAATGGCCAAGCCGAGTTGATCAATAGGGAGATTACAAATATCTTAGAGAAAATGATGAATCCCAATAGGAAGGATTGGTCATTTAGGTTGACCGATGGCCTTTGGGCTTACTGCATAGCTTATAAGACAATTCTAGGCATGTCTCCCTATCAGCTCGTCTATGTAAAAACTTGCCATTTGCTGGTTGAAATGGAACATAAAGCCTGTTAGGCCATTAAAACCTTGAACTCCAACATGTGGATGGCTGGAGAAACTAGAAAGCTTGAAATGAATGAATTGGAAGAGATGCATATGAGAGCTCTAAAATTTCAAAAGAGAGGGCTAAGATCTTTCATGATAAATCCATTGTAAGGAAATCATTTGAGCCCGAACAAAAAGTGCTCTTATACAATTCTCATCTCTCGATCTTTCAAGAGAAACTCCGATTCCATTGGGATGGCCCCTATCTTGTCAAGGTGGCCTACCCCAATGGAGCTGTGGAAGTCATAAATCCCAAGGATGGCAAGACATTCAAGGTAAATGGCCAAATACTTAAGCTATTCTTTGAGGGTTTTGAAGGACAATGAGTGGAGGAAGATTTGATGGGTCCGGTTTACCCGGACTTGTTGGAGGAGTAACTGTTCTTATGCTTTTTAGTGTATAGTCATTTTTATTTACTTAATTTATTTTTATTTCATGTTACTTACTTTATCTTTTCGTATAGTGTTGTTTCCTTAGTTACAGATATTGGTGCTTTTGTCAAAAGCTCAAGTGTGAGGTGTTCTCTAACCCTACTCATCTTTTTACAATTCTTCATTGTATATCATATCTTTTTTGTTGCATTGAGGACAATGCATGAAACAAGTTGAGGGGTAAGGTGCACCATTTGTATGTTACACCAATATTTGTAGAAATTTTTGTTGATAATACCAATTTTTGTGGTGAGATTCAGCTTTCACATATCACGCAGATTTTTTTTTACATTAGTTGCAAATTATGTGAAAAATTTGAAAATTTTGTGAAAGAATATCTGAATGTTGATCTGTATTCCTTTGATAAGAGTGTTATGGGTTTGTTGATATGTTATTCTTTGTGTTGAATTTTGAATACATGAACACATTATAGAAGTTCATCCTATGCTTGAGTATCACTTATGCGTTTGCTTTTGAACTCATCAATATGTACACCTTGAATGCGTAATTTCGTCAATTTACGGATTGAGTTCACAATTAGTGCTTGACATGAATAATGGAAACGAGTAAGAACCCATGAGAGCTTTAGTGTCAATCCTTATTGGAGAGAACTTACATTTACTCAAGAAACAAAATTTTAAATTCCAAATGTGTTCAATAATCTCATTATGCTTGTTTTGGTTAGGTGCATTTAGGTAGTTGATCGACTTCGTCTTGAAATGCATAATGCTCCTCCACACTTATCTAGAAATGATCTTAGGCCATCCTTGAAATGATTTGAGCCTTAACCATTTTCTTGGAAAAATTTATCCCTAGTGCTATGATTGAGCCTTAAATGAAAAATTCGTTTCCATGCCACACAATAGACTAAGCCAATGCAAGATGATAAAATCTATCTCATCTTGGTTGTTCCTAGTGCTAAGTATGAGTGATCATAAAAGAGAAGGAAGCATGACGGAAACTCAACAAACGGGATGAATGATGTTGAATTCAAAGAGTTGAACAGAAAAAGAATGAAAATCCAAGAAAAGGAGAAAAGGGGCTGGAAAAAAGAAAAAATGACAAAATAAAAGGAAAATGTTAAGGAAAAGATAAGAGAAGAAACAAAGAGTGTTGTAATGGTTTTAGACAGAAAATCCCATGAAAAGGGAGGTATTTTTGAAATAAAAGTCATTCACTCGGAACAACCTTTTTTGTTATCCTATATCATTCATTTCTTTTGCCTAAAAATCACCCCAAGGCCTCATTACATCCTGTGAAAGTCCTAAATGATCTAGAGATGCATACTTTTAAAGAAAAAGAGAAGTTGGTTTTGTTATCTAATGCCCTAGCATTCCGTTCATGAGATTATGCCAAGGTTGTTTCATTTTTATGCATGAACTTCTTTTTTGGATTATATATGATCTTACTTTGTTTTGTGCACATGATTTTATCTCACATATACACATGGAGAGCATGCCAATATAGCTAGAGCGTGATTCATCGTTGAAAGACACCCTTGGTGAGGTTGCATTGAAGCTTAATTTGGATAGCCAAAGTGATTGTGAACTTTATTGTGTAGATGTTTAAATTACATGTCCACTTCACACACGAGTTTGAAAATGAATGTGTAGGTGCATATTCTAGACTACCATTTAAAGCTATGGTGTTGCTCATGTGTGCTTAGTTCAGGCATTTGAACGATGTGTTTCATATACCTATGCTTAAGGATGGGGGAATATTGCTCAACTTTCGATATTTGATAAGTTTTATGAATGCCCTTGCTATTTGAATCTATTTTTTACATTTTGGGTATTTATTTTGGTAGTTTAAATTAGAATTCCATGTCTTGTGGTTTGAAAACATCAAAATTGTAAATCATGTTGCAATTTCATAAATGACTTTGGGGATAATCATTCAATTGTGGTTCATATGTGTGGTTCAAGTTTTTGGTAGGTTAGATGTCATAGATAGGGTGTTAAAATATTTTGGAGTTAAGAAAAGTTGGATTGGATGTGAGTTTTGGAATAAGGGAATGGTTTTGCAGCAAAGGAAAAACCATTCAGAAGGTTCTGTCCAGTGAGCCGTAGGTTTTGATCGACCTTCTAGAAGGTTTTCCTTACTGGAAGAAGCTCCACATGCACATGCCCCTGCTCGTACCATGTCGCAGCATATAGACGCACTGGAGTCCACCATGCATGGGCTATCGATTATGGTGACGCGGCTTTTCCAGCACACATTCCCGGGTGAGCCCATCCCCAGTGGACCTCCGCCAGAGCCAGCTAGACCGTCGACCTTGTCTTCCATACCCTCTACTACTGTGGTGGTGGATGACAATGGCGACGGCGAGGATGAGGAGACGGAGTCTGAGCCTAAGATGGAGTAAGAGGACGCATTTGATGTTGACAGTGACAGAGGGGGTGTTTAGGATGACTATTGTATTTTTCTTTTTTTGACTTTAGGATGTACAGTTAGGGTTACTTTTGTTGGCCTAGTAGAAGTGACTTTAGGGTTTGGGCCATTTTGTTTTTGATACTTGAAACCTTTGTAAAGAACTTTTGAGAATAATCAATGAAAATATTATAATTGTTGCATTTTATCTTTTAATTGCAATATGACTTTTGGATTTTGAGTGTTTGGATGTTTGTTTGTTTGTATGAATGAATTTTGTTTTAATTTATAGCTTGTGGTTTAAAGTAAATGTTTGATAGGGACTACCAAAGCTCAAGTTGGGGGGTTTTATTAGCACAAAACATTGCATATATTGTATGATATTATGCCCTTTTATACTTGCTTTTGTTGCTGTTTTAGGGAGAAATGCGTTTGTCTTCTCTTTAATGGAGTTTTGTGTAAATGCAATTAAAAATATGTAAATGGTTTGAGTTAAGCCCCATTGAAGTGTTTGAAGTCAATGAAGATAAGGGGATATCGTAAAGGATCGGAAGGTGAATAAACCAAAAAAAAATGCAATTTGGAAGAAAACCTTCCATTAGATTTGGCTAAAAACCTTCCAGAAGGTTTATACTTGGTCTGCCTGTTCACTGCAAAACCTTCCAAAAGGTTTTGTCTACTGGAATGAACCTTCCAGAAGACTTGCATCGACCTTCAGGAAGGTTTTGCTTACTGGAATGCTGATTCAACTGTTCCTGCACAAACCTTTTGGAAGGTTTGCATCGACCTTCCGGAAGGTTTTGCCCAGAATGCCTAGACAACCTACAACTCAAACTCTGCCATTTAGGGGCCCCACCTACACTTCTCCCACTTGTCCCCTGACATCCCTTACTCATCTACATGCCTCCAAACAACCATGCTTGAACTTTAAAGGCAATGGCATTAATGGAAGGAGAGAGAAGAGGAAAGCTAGGGAGATGCAAGCTAGGCTTGTCCTAGCTTGCCCAATGCCATCCAATCAGCCTCCTATGGATGGGAGGTCTATCATACACCTATAGCAAGCTTCATGGACGAAAATACAGGTATCTTGGACATTATTGAGGACTGTAGAGATATAGAGAGAGAAGCTCCAAAGAAGAAGACATAGTTTAGAGAGAAAGTTTGTTTTTTGCATTTTCTTCCATCCATTTCATTTGTAGTTCCTGTAAGACTTGTGTAAGCTTCATTCAATGTCTTTAATGTCATTTATTATAAGTACATTTCAAGTTTATTTTTACTTTTTGGATTTCACCATTGTTGTATTAAGTTTTCTACATTTCAAGTTTTTAAAATGGGTATTCAGTGCATTTCCTCGTAGTTAACTTTTGTTTCATTAGTTTAAGTTCCAATCTTCATTCCTTCATTATGTCTCTTTATACTATGCATGTCTTTCCTTTCATTATGAGTAGCTAAGCTTTAAGTTGGCTAATCCAAGGGAGAACTCCTCTTGGGTATGATATTTCAAATCATTTTCTTTCCTCCTCGTAGTGTATGTTGATTTGATTTGACTAGGTTGAGTGTGAACATGGTTGTGAGTTCTTGATACATCATAGAATCAATCAATCAAACATCTAGACACCATTGAAGGAAGGTCTTGATTTGATTTGGCATTCCCACTGGAATGACCTCTTTGGATTAGCCAACACTTGTTTCCATTTCATTTTCATCAAGAACACAAATCACCAAACTCAAACATCAAAGATTTTTACACTTTTCATTTTTCACCAAAAAATCACCTTCAAAACGATTCATCTCCTTCCCCGAGGAGACGACCTTGGAATACAATTTTCAAGTAAAAAACAACACTCAAAAGTCTCTCTGCACTTGGGGAGCACTTTTGTTCACACACACACACATTTCATTTCACACACCCATTTTCCCAATTCTTGCATCGAACCTTATTGAGAGTGACATTCACCCACAAACAAAAGCCATATACACATTGAGGGTTCGTGTTTGGAGAATAGGGAGTACAACGGAAAATATCATGCAATATGTGATACATACATTCTCAGTAAACCATGTGTGGAATGTTTCATTGTGCACACGACGGATGTTTATGGCCCTCTGCATGAGGCATTTGGCATTGAAGGACTCTAAGGTGGGCCCTATATAGGTACAAAGTAATACTCAAATCGCATATAAAATAAAAATAGAAGAATTCACCAAAAATGACATTTAAGTTACTCCACAATTGATGAAATTGAGTCGGTATTGAACAACACATATCTATGGGCATATGCCCATGTCACATTATCAAGGAGAAAAGGAAGGTCTTCCCCTAAAGGACGACCTAATTTCTCACCACCATCATAGTACAGTAATGGTCAGTTAGACTTGGTTTCCACATCATTGAGATACATAGCACAAAAATTCATACACTGCTCCATCAAGTAACCTTTAGCTATTGAGCCTTCAAGATGAGCTCGATTAAGCACATATTGTTTTAGAATAAGATGATACCTATAAGCATATAAGTGCATAAAAATATTGGAATACAAAATGGATAATGTATTTTGATAATATACATATTACACCCTTGCATAAATAAGAAACACATAGCTCTCAATAGGGTACATCCATCTAAACTACACTAGCCCAACTATCAATGCTTCCTCGGCTAGATGTATGGGCAAGTGCTCCATTATGTCAAAGATGCCAGGTTGAAAATTTTCTTCTAGACGACAAAGTGATGCCAATATCCGATCTTGAATATATTCTAAGTCAAATGCAGTATTCATTTTTGAAGACAATGTGCTTTGGGAACATCATGCATTGTGCTTTAGGAAGATATGCATGTGCAGTTTATGTTTCTGTGTAATGAACAAATTCTGGTTTTATATGTTAGTTTGTTAGTTGTTATCCTCTCTCTATTTTAATTTAGTTTTATTTTTGTTGAGAAAGTTCCTAGAAACATTTCTCAATTTGTGTATTAATTCTTCATATCTAACTTCCTTAAATATGAAACTTTACGTTGATTTAATGCCTTGATTATTTATGTGCCTTGATCAAACCTTTTTTTTCAAACTTGTTACAAAATGGATGAATTTATCAATAACTTACAACAAACCCAATTCAAGAACATACCAGTGGAATTAGAACATACAAAGATAATGAATTTATAGGACCCAAAGTAAGATGAACTAAATTGACTAAGAAAAATAATTAGCATTCATTCGCAAGGGTATTCTTTACACAATTAATTTCATGTTATAATTTGATCCCAAAAGCAATAATATAACTTTGATATTAAACAGATTCACTCATCTAGAAAAATTCTCACCAACTCATTATAATTTATTCCTACAAAGAATATTAAATCACATGTCCATTCCAATGTTGTCCTACCAGGCAATTTCCATTGTAAGAATCAAAATAAAATAACATCCATTCTTGCCCAATACTGAGTTTTTGAAAGTTGTTTTAGTGTTCTTGTTGCTGAAAATTCTAAGATAAGGTGTTCCTTTGTATTACTTGATATTGTATTGGATTTTTGATGAAATAGAGTTGTTGTTTAATTGAATTGGTGTAAATAGTTGTAATAGATTTTTTTTGGCCCATTGTTTTGCCAATTCTTGTGTGATTCTTTTATGTTCTTGGTGAAGCATTTGTTATTATATACCCAACAGCTAGCCTATTGGGCAGCATCTATTTTAAGGTTCAAACAAACTAATTTCCATTATTGCCCAATGTAAAATAAAGTACCCCAAAATACAAAGTTAGAAAATTATCAAAACTAAACCCTTGTACTTATAGACTAAAGTTAAAATCATGAAAAACTACATGACAGATCAAGACCATCGAAAGCAACACTAATCAGGCGTCAAGCAGGACTGATTCTAGGTGACAATATCATAAAATTTTGGAAGACCCTATTCTGAAAAATTCTCGACGATCTAAGTAAGATTGAAAGAATTGTCTTTTAACCTGTCATTTTTAAGCCAAAAAACGACGTTTAGCGCACTTTTCTATTTTATCTTGCTATTTGCTTAGATTTTCTAGTAATTTAGGACCATTAGGGTTTCTTATTTATATTGTGTTGAGAAACTAAATTCAGCAGCTTTATATTATTTTGAAGGCTTTAATCTGGTATTATTGCGATAATAAATAGGTTATAGCTTTTGTTGTTTAATTTCGTTTCATTGTCAATGTTAGCCTACATCAACTAACCAACAAAAATAGCGGAGTCCTAATGAACTCAAAAATAAAGGGATCTCAATCAAACCAGAAACAAAACCCAATCAACAGGGTCACACAAACCAAAGCAACAAGCATTCTACTCAAGCAAGGCAAGACACCACCCAAAAAAAAAATATCAGCCACATATAGACTCAAGTTATGATCATGAAACACCAATCCAAAAAATCAAATACACGAACAATTATACACAACCCACATAGAGATAAGGGTTCTAATCAAGCGAAGCTTGATGAGCATCACCATGCTCAAGCTCGGCTTGACATTTTGGGAAGCTGTTCAAGCTTGGCTTGAGCTCGAACATCAAGCTTGTTATTTAGCTCGAGCTCAGCTTGACTGAAGAATAAAAAGTTCAAGCTTGGTTTGATTAGGCTCGTTTTCTGTTAACAAGCTCGAATCTGAGCTCTAGCTCATACGAAGATTGATCCAAGAATTCGAATTCAGGCTTGCGAACAAGCTTGAATTTTAACAAATTCAACACCACTTAACACAACATGAAACTGATCACAAACATGAAACTAATCACAAACTGATCACAAAAATGAAACTAAGCACAGATTCGACAATGGTCCCCAAAGTAATTGTTCTCAGATTCACACAAAGTAATTGTTTTTTTTAGAAAGTATCCAAATCGAAAATCAATAGCAAGTAGACAAATAGCAGATCCACCATCAGCTAACCTCGACACCAATCGCCAGCCTTGCACTATGCTCTCACCAAAACCCAAGAAAATTTTGAAATATCAAGCAAACAAATTTGAAAAACTTCAGAAAAAATCAAAAATTGATTGCAAAGACAAAGACAAAAAACAAGAATATCAATTAGATAGAGAAAATGAATTGATTTTGAATGGGAAGTGGAGTGATTAGAGAATCGACCAATCGAAAAATAGAGATTAAAGGACAGTGAGAAAGAAATAAAGAAAAGGTTGATTTAAGAGATAGAAAGTTGGATTGAAGTGAGAGAAGATCTACTTATTTGCTATATAGATTTTCCTTATACAATGGCTATGTACCTGATCCACGAAGAATTACTGATGAGAGCTTCACCGCTTTAGGCTTGAGAGTTGCAAATGAGAGATATAGAGTTGAGGGCTTCACTGCATCAGGCTTGAGAGTTGTAGACGATGCCATCAGATTGGGTTTGGGTGTATTATGGTTAGACAGGTTAATTTATATGTTGTCCTCACCGTTGGATCTCAGTAGAGGTTAGAATGGACGGTTATAATTGGACCACTAAAAATTATAGTAAAACTAGATAAAAAATATCAAGCTTAATCAAGCCATTTGAGCATCGAGCTCGGCTCATTTATAAACAAGCCTAAAATTATGTTCATATTTGACTTGTTTAAAATATTCGAATGAGCTCGAACGAGCCCAAAACGAGCCAAACTCAAGTCGAGCTCGAGTAGCTCAGTTCGATTAACAACCCTACATAGAGAAATTGATTAAGAATGAAGAACAAACCCTATTTGCATATGAGGACCGGTTATTGAACTTTGCAATAATTTCAATAGAATAATTCCCTGGAATTGAAGGACAAAGCAAGAGGCTTTGATTTTGAGTGGCAACTTTGATTTCGAGTGGCTACTTCGATTTCAAATTCTGGGGCTTGCGAGTGGCAGCTTTGATTTTTAGGGTTGCTTAATTTTAGAGAGACATAATGAGAGGAAACTAGAGCGAGTGAGAGAGAGTGGAGAGTCGTAGCTAGAGAAAAGGAAGGAGACGTGCGAAGAGAAGAGGCATAACTGAATTGGATGAAAAAGAAATTAAAGGAGGCTTTTTTAATAATTAGTTGTTTACAGATAAAACGACGTCATTTTGATAATTAGAACTAATAAGACTCCCAAGTGCCATTACTCAACCCATTGATCACTCATCAACCCGCGAAATAACCCGTGATACCGCATAACCCAATAACATGTTCAAATGCCACATCCACCGGGGTCCTTAACTTAACAAAAATTCAGCCAAAGTCTACCTTGTATGAGGAGCTCTATCCAGTACACACACTTGTACATTATATAACCTTATTACCATACCAGGTCCAACATCGATATCTAGTCAATATAGTATTGAATACCAACCTCCACAACAGACATTCATTCATAAAAGAATATTGTCCTTAAGAGTCACATTACATGTCCTTAATAAAATACAAGTTTTGTACTTAAAAATATACAAGGCGAAAATGTAATTATATACAATAGACAACAAAAATCCATATCAAGAGACACAACCTGACTCTGTCCTCAAAGCAGGTCAAATTTAGGACCGTTAGCGAACGCCTGTCCAACACCTATAATATATCCCCACACAGGGTAAGCCATGCTCAATAAGGTATCTCCTATGGAGATTACCTCTCAATCCATATGCATATGAAATATCACATGCAAACATCAATTCAAGCATCCATTTAATATATATATATATATATATATATATCAAATATACAAGTGCGGAATTCATAGGAATAAAGAAGAATATGGAACAGATATGAAAATATACAAAATATTCAAATAAAGAAAATAAACACTTACAACACTAGAACTAATGGTCTAGTGGAAATAAGAGGTAATAAGGGAGCTCTTCTTTTGCATCATGAAGAAGGCTTACAAGTGAGGGTAGGATTTCAAGTATTAGGGGCTTGTAATTTCTTTGAAACCAGACTAGAGAGGGTCTGAGGTTTTCAAAGCTTGAGTGATATGAGGAGAGGGAGCTGCCTTATATAGAGGTAAGGGACTCCGGATTCCTCCTGGGTAATCATTCTGCTCTTTGCTTTTACTCAGGGTAAAGTAATTCACTTTCTTGCTTTCGGCTGAAAAGTGGAGTAAGATTCTTTTACCCGGGTAATAAGGACATGTTGAAGAGACTAGTGGGTCCTATCTGTTTGTCCTGAAAATCCATCTTTCGGTGGAAAAGCAGATTTGTGGGTCCTGCCTTTGTCTGTGAGAATCCTGCTTTTAGGGGAAAGGGGATCCTATGCAGACTTGTGATATTATCCTTACACAGAGTGGACAGCTTTTCTTTCTTTTCTGAAGAAAGTAGTGATTGAAGCCACTTTATGTAAATAATAATTCACGGGAGTGCAAGGTCAGGTGTGAGGTCATCAACATCAAAGTCTTCGATTCCTTCATAAGGGTCCTGAGCATATCCTGCTGGGAGTTCTGAGGAAGAGCTTTGAGAAGATGAGTCACTATCTGAGTCAAGTTGCTCCAAGAGCTTCTGAAGGAGCTTTGCCTTGGATTTCTTCTTGCTAGACTTCTTTTGAGAACCTTTGGATGAAGATTCTTCTAGTTGAGCTTGTTTAATAGGAAGGTTAGCCTGACTTGATTGAGCGGGCAGTTCCTTCATTGGAGTAGCAGGCTGTAAGGGACCTGGAACTACTGCTGGAGTTGGTACCCTTACAGGGAAGTCTTGTTTCACCATTGTGATAATGTCACTATGCTGAAACCTGGGCCACCATTTGGCATAGAATTGTCGGGTCAAACTGAATCCCACAATTTCCCATTGCCATTTTAGTATGCAAGGGACTTTGTACCTGCAAAGAAATATTAGTAATAAGGGTAATGGGGACTCCTGTTTACTAGGACGGTAAAGGGAGTAAAAGATATTAATCTGATCCTTAAGATCAGCTGGAAAGATTTCATCAATGGGACCATGTAAATGCCACCACTGTACAAACCATGCAGGAATATGGCTTTTGAAATCTTTGTGGAAATTTAAGAACCAAGAATGGGACAAATCCTCATTTTGGTAGAGTAATATTTTAGACCATGACTCAATGTAGTCATAGTAATTAAACTGTCTGCTGTGATAGGGAAGTTCTCGGAGCAAAGAAGGGTGAGAACCCCATTCCTCAACAGAAATAATTTTGGTAATATACAAGCTATGATAGATAACCTTATTTGGGTTTATCTTATCAAGAATAGGCTTGGTAAAAATGGATTTAGTGTAGTAGAGAATATCTTGGTAAAAACTATGGGGTTTTTCCAAGTCTACTGGAATGTAGGTCCAACCTTTTGGGAGGTAGGCCTCTACAAGGTCTTTTGGATCCTTGTATTTAGAATGGGCTAGTTCAATGGCTAGGACATCCTGGGAATGGGCTTTGACATAATCAACCTTTGGGCCTAATTGGGCTACAAAGGGTTGTGAGGCCTTATAGGGGTTTGTCATGGCACTAGTGGTCCTGACAGGTTGCTGTTGGGCCATTTGGGTGAAGGTTAATGGGTTAATAGTGGTTGATACGGCTACTGGCCGGATAACCAAAGCAGATTGGGCTACTGGCCTTGTGGGCTGAGTAGGTAATAAAAATCTGTTTGACAAGGCTAATGGCAAGTCAGGTTCAGATTTAGGTTGTTTTTGTTTATCCTTTCCCTTGCCCCCTGAATTTTTGGAGGAGGGTCCAGATGTACTAGGTTTCCTGTCCGCCATGAGGTTCCTGCAAAAATTCTCTGGTTAGGAAATCAGGAATAAAATTGTGTTCTCCTTTGATATATTCTATATCAAAATCGAAAATACTTAAAATAGATTGCCATCGAGCAAAAATTTGCTTAGCAGCTATATTTTTAACATCTTTGGTTAAAACATCCTTGGCTGATTTACAGTCAACCCGCACAAGGAACTTTTGATTCAATATATCATCCTGGAATTTAGAGATACACAGGACAATAGATAAAATCTCTTTTTTAATAGTGGAATAATTCTTTTGGGTCTTATTCCAAATACCAGAATGGAACCGAACAATTTGTTCAGGAGAATTAGGAGATTCTCTCTGAAGGAGGATTCCACCATAACCAATATCAGAGGCATCAGTCTGGATGATTTTGAAAGAATCAACGGACGGAATACCAAGACAGGGAAGAGTTTTGATGAACTTCTTGACCTGTTGAACAATAGAAGTATGAACAGTGGTCCAAGGAGGAGGATTTCCTTTGAGCCTGTCATACAGAGGTTTGATGGTTTGCCTAAGATCCTGATAAAAGTCAGAAACATAGTTTAGGGAACCTAAAAACCTTTGTAACTGGGTTTTGTCTAGGATTTCATCTGGGAATTTATCTGCAAACTGGATGGCTCTACTAATAGGAGTGATAGTAGAATCCTGGATATTGTATCCTAAAAACCTTACTGAGGTTTGGAACAATTTAATCTTAGATGCAGATAGTACTAATCCATTTTGTTTGACAATTGTATAAAAAGCATAAAGGTGCTTCCAGTGTTCTTCTATTGTTCTGGAGAAGATGAGTATATCATCTATATAGACAATAGAAAAATGACTGATACAATTGAAGACTTCATTCATTATGTTCTGGAATTCACTTGGGGCATTTTTTAACCCAAAGGGCATGACATTCCATTCATAATGTCCGAAGGGAGTAGTAAAAGCGGTCTTATACCTGTCCATAGGGTGGATCTGTATTTGCCAAAAACCACTTTTAAGATCAAATTTGGAAAAGATAGTGGACTTATTGAGTCTCTTTATCAAATCCTGTTTGTTAGGTATAGGGTACCTAATCCATTCTAAAACCTTGTTTAAAGGTTTATAGTTTATGACTAACCTTGGAACTCCTCTTTCTAATTCTGCATTTTTGACTACATAGAAAGCAGGACAAGACCAAGGTGACTTACTATTCCTGATGATACCATTTTTAAGTAACTCTGAGATTTCTTTTTTACAGATCTCAGTAGTTTCATGGTTCATTTGGATGGGTCTGGATTTAGTGGGAATATTGTTTTCACTAAATCCTTTAATATATGGAAGTCTGACCATGTGCTTCTTCCTATGCCAGAATGCTGTAGGAAGAGAGGAACAAACTTCTGATTCTAAGTTTTCCCTAAACCTATCGATCTTTTGTTGTAAGATTGGATTGGTTAGGTTTTCTTTAGTTCGGAGGTGGTTAATCTCTTGTTTAAGAAATTCCACTTGTTTAATTTTTCTGTTAATAACATTAAGGGACTGTGAGACAGAAATGTCTTTTAGCTGCCTTAAATGTTTTTTCTCAGGTTTGGTAATAAATGCAAATACAATTTTTCTCCCAAAATGCTTGGTTGATATTCCATCTTCATTTGTACTAAAAGGGTACAAAAGGTATATAAATGGAAGACCAAGAATAACAGCATCAGTCATGTCTTTAACAAGAAGGAATGATGTTTCAAAACATACATCTTGTTGACAAACATGAACTCTAGGAAGTTTGTATTTAACATTCATTTTACTGCCATTGGCAGAACTAATTCTTTCCAATGTTTTTTCATAAAACATGGTTGGAATTAATCCTTCTTGGATGCAGTTAACATATGCTCCAGTGTCCAATAGGGCAATAACAGTAATATGAAAACTGTTGTTAATAATTAATTTTACTTCAACATGCCATTTTTGGACAGTTAAAGAATTAATTAGACTAATTATTTTGTCATTAGAAGTGGCTCCTTCTTGGAATGAAGGCAGGTTCGTTACACCAGAAGTTTCCGTCTGAAAGGAGGAGGTTACTGGTATCCCCTGTGTGTAGCCTTGATGATCAAAAGGATTAATAAAATCTGCAGTCTGATCTTCTGGATCAGAATCCTGGGATTTTTCAGAATATTTTTCTGTTTGTAAAAGAGTTAAAGCTTCAGCAAATTTCTTGTCTTGAGCTTTTAAATCTTTTATCTCTATTTTAAGTTTATTAACTTCACTTTGGAGATCTTGTAAGGTGATTTCTTTTTTCTTTTCCTTACTAAATCTTTCCATAGTTTTGTTAAGGCTTATCAATTGTTTTTCTATAATAGGTTGCTTATTATCCTTTTTACTGAAAAGGTTTCTAAGCTGTTTGACATACTTATCTTTTAGATCTGGATCTTCTATCTTGGAGATCAAATCTATGAGTATATGTTCTTCATTTTGCTTAGTGATTACTCTGACTTGTTTTTGACAAGAGCATCCTATTTTAATTCTAGGATTATCAGGGTGGTCAGAAGCTGAATAATAATCTGAAGAGTCTGAGATGTCTACTGGACTGTTTGATTCTTCAGAACTTTCAAGATTATTTACCCTAAAGATTTCAAGGATTCTGTCCTCATCATCTTGGGATAAGTTTAATCTTTTGATTTGTTTTTTAACTGGGCATTCAAGACTAATGTGGCCTGGTTTTCCGCAGTAAAAACATGTAATATCTTGGACTTTTCAATTTCCTTTGTTATCTGTCCTTTTAGATCTAAATTTTCTTCTAGGTTTTCTGGAAGATTCTGGTTTAGATCTTTTGGTAGTTTTATGGTGAGGGAAAAATCTTTGATAAGATTTGTTTTTTGAATAAGGCTTATGTGATTTAGATTTCCTGTGTTTCTTATGGGAAGGAGCTAATGGCTATAACCCATATTGTTCACAAAAATTACCTAACTCATATTTAGCCTTATGTTTTTCATTTGTTAGTTGCTTATTGATTCTCAGATCAACACACCATTTTAATCCTACATTTTGGATGGTGCTAATGAGTTCTCCATAAGCAAGACTATCGTATTCAATGATTCCTGTGTCTTTGCTAAGGGCTTCTCTAACCTTATGGGCAAAGAGATTTGGTAGTCCATTAACAAATTTTTCTTTCCAGAAAGCTTTTTGGCAGTCTGGGCGAACCATAACACGGGAAACAAAAACATCTTTATACCACCTAAAGTCACTAAGTGTGGGACATTTTAGGTTGGTCAACTGGTCATGAATCCTAGCAGTAATGCTACTAGGAGTGCCAACAAAGTGTTTGATGATGGTGAATATAAGGGTATTACATCCATCAGGTTTAGCTATTCCAATCCTGTCATCAAAGATCGGAAGGCCTTCATCATCTTTGAGAACAGCATTAATGATACTGTCTCGTTGTTCCTGGTTTAAATAATTATCCCACCAATTTCTAAGAACTCCTGTGAATCCTGAAACTATTAGTTTGACAATCTCAGGTTCAGGGCTATCAAGATTGGTCATATAATTATTTAACACCATGGATAGATGACTAATTTTATTAAGAATTTCCTGTTCACTTAGACCATCTATGTTCCATTCATAGAGTCTGTTAGACTGAACAGAAAACTGGTTCAACACATTTTTCTCTTCATACTGAAGATCTGGTGGAGTGGGTCTAGAATACCAGTTCTTTGTGGAGCTGGTAGGGACTCTAACCAGTGCATTGATTTTAGAATCAGGTTGGGTCATACTGTGATCCCTAAATTGTTGTTCTAAGTTTTCTATTTCAGAGTCAGAATCAGTGGTGTCTTTTGGATTATCAGATTCTGAATTGGACTCTGAACTTTCTTCAGTTTGGTTGATGACTGTTATCTGAGAAGTACTAGTAGATTCTTTCTTAGATAAGAGTGCATCAATCTGTTGAATTAGGTTTTTTTCTTTTAAACCTAAATTCTTTCTTTCTTCAGGTAGGTTGACTAATGGTCTTTCTACTGAAGATGGTTTTATTTCATCTATTTTAGTTTCAATTTTATCCAACTGTTTTCCTATAGTAATTAGGCTTTAGTTGGTGAAATTGACCTGTTCGACTATCTTCTTTTCAGATTCTAAAACTGGAATCTTAAAGGGAGTAGCTGTGACAGTTTTGGTAGCATATTTAATTTCAATAGTTTCTGCTGGTGGATGACTAGAGGTTACCACGGCAGATTCTGTTTTCCAATTTTGCTGAGTTACTACTTTTACTTCTTTGTGGAAGTTTTTTAAGTAGTCTTCTAAAGCAATCTCATATTCTAACTTATACATTAATTTTACCCATTCTTTCTTAATGGTTTCCTGGGTTTTACAAGGTAAGGATTCAAAAGCTTTCCTAAGAGGTCTGTTCTCAGGGGTTTTGAAATTCTTTTTTAACTTGTAAATATCAGGCATAAAAAATTCTTTTTCCCTAGTGATAGTGTATAATTGATGGATTTTGCTGGATGCTATATTTCCATCAAAAGCACTAGCAGTGGGTGACAGAGAAGGTGAAGGAGTGAATTCATCATTCTCTGTTTGTTTAAATTCTGTGTATCTAGACCTTAATGGGACACTTATGGGAGTGTATACTGGTCTAGCTACTGGGTCTGAGGAATTAGCGATTCCTTTTAACCTATGGTCAAGTTCTTTGGCAATCTCTCTGTCTCTATGGGAAACAGATGAGAAATCAGATTTTCTTCCTTCAGAAAACTGATCATGCCTGGGGATGAATCTACTAGATCTACTGGATCTAGCAGTATCAAAGGATATTTTAACTGATCCATCAGGGAGCTGTCTGATAGTCTCCAAATCAGTTGTAGTTGACTCGGTACTAGATTCTTTCTCAAAATTTTCATTCTGCATGGTCCAAGACTCTGGTAGAGTCACATCTTTCCAAAGTATATATTTATTTATTACAAATTCCTTAGCATGCCATGAGATGAGAACTCACACATGCAATGCAACACTGAGCCCCTCCAGCTCCCATAACACATACAATGTCATGCATATGAATCCAGACTTTCCAAGCCCCTCCCCCCACCCCCTCCATTGATGTTAAACATCCAATAACTATTTTATAAAAATCTACGTCTTTCTGGGATAGGTAATTTATGGACTTACACCAAAGGTTACCCAATCGACAAGGAATTCCAAAACTTTCACCTACGGTTCCGCATATACCGACACACTTTATGAACTTAATAGCAACAAAAGTGCATATCCGAAATTGACAGGTGTTGCACTCGAGGGAGAATCTAGTCTTTCTTGCTTACCCTGACATGCTTTTTAATGTAAACTCATGCAACTCAGCCAGACCTAGGTTCAACTTTCCCGAGCCCACGGATCAGTCCACCAAGAATGGTATTTGTGACGCCCCTAAAACCCAGGGTCCCGTTGATCATCCATCAACCTGTGGAAATACCCGTGAGTGCCGCATAAGTCGACACCACGTTAATTAATATCCCTTTAACCAGAATTATAGCCCACAAGTGTAACCCGTGTGTGTTTTATCATTTAATTTAACCGGGGTTCACAGTACTACAAATCATGCCACTTTATTGTCCAAACACATCAATGAAACCAAAGGGATCAAAGACCGAGAGCATGACACTTTTATTTTAAAATTTCAAAATTTGGGAGACAGTACCGGTACTATGTACTTGTATGGTTTGCCCTCTGGACAGATATTACAGGTACTCAGTACCGGTACTCTTCATCCTTTGGACAGACAGTATCGGTATTGCGTACCAGTACGATCTTCCTTTTGGGCAGACTGTACCGATATGCAGTACCGGTACACTCTGTCCAATTGTGCCCAATTCACCTGTTTCCGATTTTCAATCCATTTCAAATCATCTCATTTTCATCTAAAACATGCATAATAGAGTTTTTCACATAAAACCTATTATATATGAAGTTTGTTACAAACCCTTCCATATATTTACATGTCAAATGAAATTTTAACAAAATTTTTACACAAAACTTGTTTTTAAAAGCCACAACCCGACTTTTCTTCATCCAAGAGGCCCTGAATGCGAGCCGTCTGCCGAAGTTTGTCCTGCACCTAAAATGTTTCCCGTATAGGGTGGGCCAATGCCCAGTAGAATACTTCCTACAGAGGCTACTACCAAACCTAAGTGCATATAAATGTACACATGCAACAATACACAATTATTTAACCATGTAATCATTCCAATCAAGAATATATGTATTCGATGTTGGAATTTATGCCATGCCATGCCATGAATGAAATGAGATTCACTCCCGCATTTTAACCCCTAACCCTTCCTGGCTTCTCAACACATGCAAATGCCAATGTATATAAAACCGAGCCTTTTTAGCTCCCGCAATTTATATTATCCTTTAAATGGCTATTTAAATCTCCGAGTCTTTATTTGGGGTGGATATTTATGAACTTACACCAACGGCACCCAACTGACATGGAATTCAAGGATTTCCACCAACGATTCCACATACACCAACACACTTCATGGGCTCTTAAACCAATGGAGTGTGTATCCAATCACCAAGCCTCTCACCCAAGGGATAGTCTAGCCCTTGTTACCCCGACCCAATTTTCCTTTCATACATTCATGAAACTCAGTCGGATCTTCAGTCCAACTTTCCCGAGCCCACCCATCAATCACCCAATATGGTGTTTGATTCAACCATTCAGCCACACACCCACACTCATGCTTATGGATGTGCTTCCCCCGTGCATATGCAATGTAGTGCACCATTGTAATATCCATGTTATGCTCTATATGTAATGAGTGCCAATTGAGAAATTTAACCACATATCTCCACATATGTCATGAAAATTTATAGCAATTGCATATAATTACCATAAATCAACAAAATGCTAATATATTAACAACTTATAGCATTCATTCATCCTCAACAATTTCACAAGCTTGTTATACATAATCCATGCTATAACAACTTAATTTCCACCTAGGAAATTTGCAAAATACCTTAAAGCACAATTCATGTTATCACACAAGAATTTCCACCTCATTCATAAGGTATAATATAAAACATATAGCATGCCCAAAAATATCAAGTTCCAAGGAAGTCACATAAGTAATTTCCTTTGCCAACATTACTAGGAATTGGTCTAGGCCAAATTCCATACCCATTTCATCATTTCCATAACCATAGTCAAGGGACCTAGGTTATTCTATGCCTTTACCCCATTCATAATACGGCCTAGGTAAGAAAGTGAACCAAAGTAGGAGAAACCCTACCTCTTGAATCGTAAAACGAAGGGAGAAAACCTTAAGAACAACTCTCAAGCCCCAAACCTTTGATTTTCCCAAAATTCTCCTCTTGGATCTTCGGTGAAACTCTTCGTTCTTGGTACGTACGTGTAGCCCTCGTCGCGTAGACCAACTTTAATTCTTGGTTGAAGCAATTTCGACCGACGGAACTCCCTGGATCGGAGAAAGACATGTAGAAAATGAATTTCCTCTCTTTTCTCTCTTCAACGCCTGAACTCAGCCCGCCAAAGGTGAGAAAATATCTGATTTTTCAGATATTAACCCCTATTTATACTTTTTAATTGCGCAGTCCACACTTTTTAGTACTTTCGGGTCTGTTTTTAACTCAAAATGACTTAATTAAATTTCGGTTTCAATTCAAATTAATTTTATTTTAAATTTTAATCAATTATAAGGAAATTTTATAATTTTTATTTTTGCAGACGTCCGTGAGATCATTCGTCGCCTAACTGTCTCGTAAAACGTGTAAAATCTGACTATCTCGAAATTTGACAAAATTTGACATGGCAACTCGATTTCATTATACGAATTCAACAGTGAGGTCCGTTGTATCATCCGAGCTCCAAAAAAATACTAATTTTAAACCTGCATTATAGTGGCAAATTACCATTTTACCCTTTTTCGAAAAAGTTCAAATTTACCCGGGTTTTACAGTGTTTGATTAAAAACATGCACACACACACCCACCCTCATATCAAATGCCCACGAATACGATGCTACTCGTGGTTGTGCAAATATAATTCATATCATCATGCTCATCATATCATAAAGCATATAATGAACAAGTCCATTACCATAAATATTCTCAAGCATATCAGATATGGTTACAATCCAATAAAAACTTGAACTTAGCTAAGCATTTTATCAAAACATCTAGAAGGCATGAAATGTAAACACATAGCATACCCACGACAAAGTCAGATAAGCTTCATCATAATGTTAATTATATCATGGAAGCATATAAAAACATTTTATCAGCATCACCAAACATGCTATATATGATCATTATCTAAGTAATATACTTGCATTTACCTAAGCATTTATCAAAATACTATGTCAATTATAGCATTAAACCATATAAGAGCATTTACCCAATTAACATGCTTGATTCATTTAGAAATTTTATTAAATACCTAGGGTGCATGTAAACACACAGTGTACCAAAATAATTCATCTCATCAAACCAAACCTCTTCCTACATCACCCAAATCAAACTCAAAATGGGTTTTACAAGTTCTCATACTCATTTTCAAGTCACTAGTTACACTAGGTGTAGTCTAGCCTAAAAGGTTAGGGCTATACCCATTTCATATAGCAGCCTTAGGTTGAAAGTAAACCTAGATAAGAGGGAACCCTACCGCTTGTAGCGTGCGCATGAGATAGATCAACTCTTCACAATACCAAATGATGCTTTGTTCAACCTCTAGTCAAAACTCTAACTTCTGCCATGTGTCAAAAATGAACTTGGTTGATACTGACGCGTAGCCCTCTTCGTTGTGAGCAACTTTAATTCTTGCACCAACTTGATTCATTGGATGGATCGTTGTAGATCGAAGGAAAAAGGAAGTTGAAGTTGAAGATAAATGGCTCTTTTCTCTCTCTCTCTCTCTCTCTCTCTCTCTCTCTTGCTTGCTCTCTCGCTCTTTTGCCAAAATTTTGAAGAAACAACATGAGTGGAAGACAAAGTCTTCCACTTTATTTTCCTTTTTATATACTTGGCCCTTAAGGAGCCAAGTGTCACATTTCTATTTGTCCAATTTTGTCCCAACTAATCACATCTCGCCATGTGTTATGTTTGATATAATTCTATGAGATGTACTTTAAATTATATTATGGGTTCCACGATTAAAATTTGATTGCAGAAATTTATGCGCGCGATACCAGATTGCATTGCAACACTCGTAAACCCGACTGTCTCAAAATTTGATGAAAATTTACTAGCTAGTCCAATTTCGCGAGACGAATCCAACGGTGAGGTCCATTTCACCATTTGAGTTATATAAAGTTTGGATTTTTGACTAGTGCTTTAACAACTAATTATCATTTTACCCCTTTAATTAAAATTTAAATTTTGCTCGGGTTTATCATTCTCTCGCCTTAAGGGAATTTCGTCCCCAAAATTACACACATACACATATAAACAAATGCATATACAACAAGTCATATACTAAGCTATGATTACGAGAAATGTACCTTCATCCTCAAATAGGAATGAATAGGTCACTCGCATAGAGTCCTCGCGCTCCCATGTCACCTCGATACCCTAGTGCTATCACAACACCTTTATTAGCTTCACAGTCTTGCCATGCAAAACCTTGTATCGGCTATCCATAATACGAGCTAGTCCCTCCTCGAAGGTCTCATCCGCATCAATAATAAGTTCCCACAGTCCACCACATACGTAAGATCTGGGCGTATTTCTGAAGCACGGAGACATGGAACACGTTATTCAACTGCACTAACCCTCTCGAGTACCTCGAAGAGCCTGATATACCTCGGCGATAGCTTGCCACTCTTTCATATAACCTTTAAGACATGTTCTTCAACCTCAAACTCCAAAGGTCTCTGCCTCCTGTCGATGTATCTCTTCTCCAGACTCTGAGCCATGAGAAGACACCTTCGTATAACAGCCACCTTTTCTAAGGTTTCTCTGATCAAATTGGGACCTATGGAAAGTCCCTCTCCAACCTCCATCTAATAGACAAGAGAACAACATAGCCTCCTATAAGTGCCTCATAGGATGTCATTTGAATGCTTGTCGAATAACTGTTGTTGTAGGCAAACTACACTAATGGTAGATGATCTTCCCAACTACCCTTGAGATCTAGGACGCATCCCCAAAACATGCCCTCTAAAATCTGGGTTGTTTTCTCTGACAGACCATCCGTTTGGGGATGAAAAGTTGTACTCATCATCAACTATGTCCCCACAACTCATTGAAAGCT
Source organism: Ilex paraguariensis (assembly GCA_963454935.2). Classification (NCBI taxonomy): domain Eukaryota; kingdom Viridiplantae; phylum Streptophyta; class Magnoliopsida; order Aquifoliales; family Aquifoliaceae; genus Ilex; species Ilex paraguariensis. Next base: position 20,411 of record CAUOFW020002097.1, on the reverse strand, counting down.
CTCCCAGAAATAAGCCGTGAACTTGAGATCTCAATCCGACACTATAGATACGAGTATCCCATGTAACCAAACTATCTTTCGTACATACAATCTATAAAATTTCTCTAGTGTGAAGGTCAATCACACATCCAAAAAGTATACCGACTTGATAAGCTGATCCACTATCACCCATACCGAGTCATGTCCTAGCGTAGTCTGTGAAAATGGGTAACAAAATCTATAGTGATATGCTCCCACTTCCACTCAGACACCTCCAAAGGATGGAACAACCCTACTGATCCCCAGTGCTCAGCCTTGACCTATAGACACATCAGACATCTAATAACAAAATTCCTGGCATGTCTCTGTATCCCGCTCCAATAGTTTTGGTGACAAAAATTGGAGCAATGAAACTCCCGCAGTATCTTCTCCTGTAAGTCAATGAACTAAGGAACCACAACTCTACCCCAGCACCAAAGGCTACCATCTGTATGAAAGGCCCAACCTTCATCACTAGTACCTAACTATACACAGTCCCTGGTGGATAATATCTATGTTTCTTGTCCTTGGAACTCGATCAACCTGCTCAATAAAGAAGGCATGGCAATCAGACTACCTATAATGCCCCACAATCTCGAGCATAAATCCTCTAGGTACTCTATCCACATGCGTTGCTTCATGTTGAGGTCTCGTTGTGCGAATATGAACTTCAGGCTCTTGTTGTCTTAGTACACGTTGAATTGCTCTCAGTACAGATAGTGGTGTCATGCCTTCAAGGCAAAGACAACAGCTTCAACAACATGTCGTGTGTAGGGTACTTCTTCTTGTGGTCCTTTAACTATAGAGAATCGTCAGCTACCATCCTCCCAAACTGCATTAGAACATATCCCAGCTCGTCTATCGAGGCATCACAAAAGACTATGTACCTCTGCCCTCTCTCAAGCACAACCAAAAGAGGAGCTGATGTGACGCCCCAAAAACTGGGGGTCCTTTGTCACCCCGTTGATCACTCATCAACCCACGGAATATATGACACCCCAAAAATTGGGGTCCTTAATTTAAAAAAATTCAAGCAGAGTCTCTTTTGTACGAAGAGCTCTACCCAAAATACAACTTGTGCACTATACAATCACATGACCCATCTGAGGTCTAATATACAACATGGAACACACCGGATCCATTTATCCATATTTTTATGGCAACATTTAATCACATAACCCATCCGAGGTCCAATATACATCAATACATACTCCCACATCATGAATTTATACATTAATCATAGTTAATACAAATTCAAAATTATAATTCTTTTACATACATTACATTCCCAAAAACTAACTTTGCAAAAGTTTTACAAAAAAAGAACTAAAAGCCACAGGTCAGCCTTTCTTCGTCACTAGTGCCCTGAATGAGCACCATCCAACGGCGTGTATCCCCTACCTGAAATATTTTCCCGTATAGGGTGAGCTACGCTCAATAGAGTATCTTCTACAGAGGCTACTCCTCAATCTAGATGCATATGAAATGTTCACAATGCAACTAATCAATAATTCAAATATTCCAATCAAGAATATACATCCAATGATAGGACTTTTATGTAATGCCATGAAATGAGATGAGACTCACTCATGCACTTTAACCCTAGTCCTCACCGACTCCCACAACACAATGCAATGCACTTGTGCAGTGAAACCGTCATTTGATTAAAATCCATCCAATGATTGTTTGAAATAAAAGTTATGTTTTTATAAAACCAAATCATTGATGGATGTTACCCATTGGATTTTTTATAAAACAAAATCTTGTGTCTTTGTTGGGCAACGAGTTTTGGTATCACAACTGCCGGTTCCGTATACCATCACACTTTTTTAAAATTTTACCTCAGGGGAGTGTGTGAACCAAGTAGCCGGGTTTTGCATCCGAGGGAGAATCTAGCCCTTCTTGCTATACCCAGCACAAGTTTTCCATGCATGTAATCGTGCGACTTAGTCAGATCTTCAATTCAACTTTCTCGAGTCCACCCATCAAGAACCAAGTATGGTGTTTGATTAAACCATTCACCCACACACCCACACTCATTCATAAAGCCCATGAATGTGACATCATGCCCAATATGCAATAATGCCAAATGAGCAATTCAACCACATGTCTATATGTTCCATGACAATTTATATCACATGCATATAATCACCAAAATTCATTATCATGTCAATACATCAACTAGCATGTAGCAACATTTATTCCCAACACAAAATTCAAGTATGTCATTTCACAATTTCATGTCAATCACACTTAATCACAAGGCATAATATAAACATATAACATGCCCACATAAACCAATTTTTCAAGGGATTACACAAGTAACTCCCACATATCAAAATCAAGCTAGAAGTTGAACACACACACACACACTGATTTATGAGTTAAACACACTCATTTTACTACATATTGAAGCACACATAATTTCCATCACCAAGAAATTACACAAGTACTTCCACATATCAAATTCAAAGTAGAACTTGAATCAAACCAATTCTACACCTATTTCCTCATTTCCATATCCATAGACAAGTGGTATACACATTCTACATACCTACCCCTTCCATATGAACATCATAGGATGGAAATAAACCCAAGTAGGAATGAACTCTACCTCTTGGAGTGTAAAACAAAGGATAGAACCTTCAAGAACACCAACACCAACCTCCAAGTCTTGATTTCACAAAATCCCCTCTTTGGACCTTCGGTGAAATCCTTCGTTCTTGGTGTGGTTGTGTAGCCCTCATCAAGGAGATCGACTTTGATTCTTGGCCTGAAGAATTCTGACCGACAGAACTCCGAAAATCGTAAGGAGAAAGATTGGATTTCTCACTTTTCTTCTCTCTTCCTCTCACACATTAAATACACTGGTTTTAGCTGAAGAATTCTGAAGAAAATCAGATATTTGATCCCTATTTATAATTTTAAAGTTTGGTCCACGTATCGCCACACGCCCCCTTTTGTCCAGGTCCGTTTTCGCCCCGAAATGATTAATTTCATCTCGGTTTAAGTCCAAATTAATTTTATTTGAACTTTAATTCAATTATAAATAAATTTTATATTTTCTATTTTTGGGGACCTTTGTGAGGTCATTCGTCAACCAGTTGTCTCGTAAAATGTAAAAAATTTGAGTATCTCAGAATTTGACGAAACTTTACTGGGCAGATACGAATCCAATGGTGTTGTCTGTTACATCATCCAAGGTCTATAGAAATATGTATTTTAAATTCGTATTAAAGTGGCAAATTACCGTTTTTCCCTGTTTCGAAAAAAGTTCAATTTTACCCGGGTTTTACAACTGAAGTCATCCCCCTCTTTAACTTCGGAATGTTCTCTCACATGAGTCATCCTACTGAAATCTAACCTCCTTTTCTGGTCAATCTTGTAACAGGTGTCGTGAGTCAGGAGAAGTCCTCGATGAATTTCAAATTGTACCCTGCTAATCCCAATAAATTGAGTATCTCAAAAATTGATTTTGGCCTCTTCCAACTCATTACTGTCTCCACCTTATTCGGGTCAATAGATACACCCAAAGCAGACACCATGTGACCCAAAAACTTTACCTCTATCATGAAAAATTCATACTTGCTAAACTTGGCATACAATTGATGGTCTCTTAAGGTCTAGAGAAGTATCCTCAAGTGACCCTCATACTCCTCCTCAAACTTGGAATAGATCAAATATGGTTGGAATACCCTACGCATGAGATCTATGAATGCTGTTGGGGCATTCGTTAACCCAAAAGGCATCACTATAAACTCAAAATGCCCGTAACGCATCCTAAACGTTGTCTTAGGGATATTAGTCTCTCTAATCCTCAATTGATGGTATCTCTTGCACAAATCATTTTGGAGTAGACCCGAGCCCCTCTTAGTTAGTCAAAAAGATCATCAATCCTTAGTAGTGGGTACTTATTCTTGATAGTGACTCAATTCAATTGCTGGTAGTCAAAACACAATGTCAATTATAGCATTAAAACATATAATGGCATTCTACCATATCACCCAACACATGTTAAATACATTGATTAACGCAATTAACATGCTTGATTCATTTAGGCTTTTTATCAAACACCTAGGGAGAATAAAATATAAACATATAGTACACCCAAAGAATCCATCTCATCAAACCAAACCAAACCTCTTCCTATATCACCTAAATCAAACTCAAAATGGTTTTTATGAGTTCTCGTACTCATTTTGAAGCCCCTAGTTACACTAGGTGTGGTATATTTTACAAGTTCTCATACTCATTTTCAAGCCCCTAGTTACACTAGGTGTGGTCTAGCCAAAAAAAAATTTCATCCTTAGGGCTATACCCATTTCATATAGCAATTCTAGTTTGAAAGTAAATCTAGATAGGAAGGAAGCCAATCTCTTGTAGCGTGCAACGAGGTAGATCGGCTCCCCACGATACCAAATGATGCTTTGTTTAACCTCTAGCCAAAACTCCAACTTCTGCCACGTGTCAAAAATGGATTTGATTGATACTAGCATGTAGCCCTCGTCGTTGTGAGTAATTTTTATTCTTGCCCCAAGTTGATTAGTCAACCGAATCATTATAGATCGAAGAAAAAAGGAAGGAGAAGTTGAAGAGAAATGGCTCATCTCCCTCTCTCCCTTTCTCTCTCTCCAAAATTTTGAAGAAACAAAAAGAGTGGAAGACTCTGTCTTCCACTTTATTTTCTTTTTTATATAGTTGGCCCTTAAGGAGCCAAGTGTCACATTTCCATTAGTCCAATTTCTTCCCAACCAATCACATCTCGCTATGTGTCATGTTTGATATAATTTTATGAGATGTACTTTAAATTATATTATGGGTTCCGCAATTCAAATTTGATCGCAGAAATTTCATAGCACGATACCTGATCACATCACCACACTCAAAAAATTGATTATCACGTAATTTGATAAAAATTGATTGGCTAGCCCAATTTCGCGAGATAAATCTAATGGTGAGGTTCATTTCATCATTCAGGTTATATAAAATTCATTTTTTTACCCTTGCTTTTCTGACTAATTACTGTTTTACACCTATAATTGAAATTTAAATGTTTCCTGGGTTTCACAGTTTTGGTTTGGGCATTTACAACAAGAAGAAAAAACCAATGCAAAAACAAGAAATAGTTTTAAAATTTTTAAATTTTTGCCACAAGAACGATTTACTATTGCAAATATACAATTTTAAACATCAACATCAGGAATCATTGCAAAAAAAAAATTTTGTCACTGCAAATATTCTTTTGCAAAAAAAAAATGTCGCAAAAACCCTAAATTCTTATAATGATAAATCATTTATTAAGATTTTAGTAGCTACTACAAAAGGAAATATATCATTGATATCCATTTTTATGTGATCTTACATCTTTCTTATGCATGCATTGTTAACAAAAACTTTGTCATATTCAGGGATATCTACCTCTCTCCAAGAGATATGTCTCTTCAGGGACTTTTGCCTTTTCAGAGGATATTATTTGAGATGATATAGGACATTTTCCTTTTTGACTTCAACAACTTCTTCATGATTTATATGTAGCTTCCCTTTTAATTTCCTCTTTCGAAGAGTAAATCTATTGAACTTGTGAGTCGCCTCGCTTCAAACGTGTAGGAAATTTCATAACTATTTGGTGTATTTTCAAATTGCGGCTGTGCCAAAGTTTGAATGGACATAAAATCCAAACATTTACAACCTTACCTACTCAAACCGATGTGGAGTTCTAAAATCATGATTGTTCTGGCGATTGAAGTAAGGCATAAGGTTACCTTTGAGTTCTTTTCTATGCCTTATGGTTTAGAGACTTTAAATAATTTTCTAAACAAAAGCATAATGGACTACACTGTAGAGAAAATAGCAAGAATGTAAAATATCAAGTAGACTGAATTCGAAGACGAAATAAGCACTAAACTTGACATTAAATGAAAACAATAAAAGATACTAGAGTGATGATTATAAGAATAGTAAAATTGCTCAAAAGCAAGAGATAAATATAAGGTTGGGTGGCTCTATGAAGAGTTTGTGTGATTGATCGTGGGATTACTACTCAGTGGCCTAGCCTCTGATATTTATAGAGATAGCCTTCAATCGTCAATCCATATTTTTTGGCCATTACTATGATCATGGTCTTATCCCTCAAAATATGTGAATGTGTGTTGAACCGTCTCCAACTAGCGGCTCATGATCTCACGTTTCCTTATTTCTCAAGATTTGAAGAGTTCTACTGTTCTAACTGTTCTGTCAATCATAGACTCTCATAGATTCCCTTGTGACCGTCGGATCCCTATCCACGTATCACCCCTTGATCTTTTTATTTTTGGGTGTAAACATTGCCCCCCCAAAATGATGCGACCAAATGCTCCATATTCAGGGTGTCATTTTGGTTAATTGAATTTAAACTTTTGTTGCTACACTTGCCCTGCGTAGCCTTCATACCACCGTCAGTCGTGAAGCTTTGGGGATTGCGGTTAAAGTTACACTTGTAGTTCTTCGGTCTATCCTTAGTCTTTTAAAAGCTACAAAAAATGGCTGGCACGCGATTCGTCCATATCTTTTAATCATCGTTTTGGCACATTCTATGTGCCTATATAATCCATCTCCAAACCCATTGCTTAGTCATTATTCTAACATTTACTTCTTCTTCTTCAACAATAAGGCTCCTCGTGTTGCGGCTCTTTCACGAGTACAAGCTATTCAATACACTCTTTATACCTTCATCCCACTCTCTGATTCTTCTTCATCACTAGAGATGGCCCTTTGGCCAGCATTCAAAGAGATGCCTCTAGACAAGGTTCGGCAAATTTACCCTGACTCTCATATGTCTCTACCTTTCAACTTCCACAGGCCTCTTCAATTGACAAACTAGCTCCTATAGCAACCATGTTCGTGCCTGGAAGGCTCCCACCCCTGATTTGATATCATGGGTTACTCGTGTTAAGGAATCCAAAGGTACTTTATAGCATCCTTGATATTTATGATGTCATAGAGCTCAACTTTATTACAATGCCCATCAACAAACCGCTGCTCAGTGCAGCCCTCTTGTTTTGGTTTGTGCTGAATAATTCTTTCACTTCTGTTTTAGCATGATGGGCCCCACAGTCTATGATATGTCTGTTCTTCTTGACCTTTGTCCATTCAGGGTGGAGAAAAACTGTGACACCCCAAAATTCGGAGGTCCTTTCTCAACCCGTTGATCATCCATCAACCCGTGAAAGTACCCGTGAATGCCATGTAAGTCCATATTCAGGGCGTCGTTTTGGTTCTTTGAATTTAAACTTTTTTCGCTACACTTGCCATGCTTAGCTATCATACCACCGTCAGCCGTGAAGCTTCGGGGATTGCAGCTAAAGTTACACTTGTAGTTCTTCGGTCTATCCTTAGTCTTTTAAGAGCTGCAAAAAATGGCTGGCACGCAATCCGTCCATATCTTTTAATCATCGTTTTAACACATTTGATGTGCCTATATAATCCATCTCCAAACCCATTGCTTAGTCATTATTCTAACTTTTCCTTTTTCTTCAACAACAATAAGGCTCCTCGTGTTGCGACTCTTTCATGAGTACAAGCTACTCAATACACTCTTTATACCTTCAACCCAATCTCTGATTCTTCTTCATCACTAGAGACGGCCCTTTAGCCAGCATTCAATGAGATGCCTCCAGACAAGGTTCGGCGAATTTACCTGACTCTCATATGTCTCTACCTTTCAACTTCCACAGGCCTCTTCAATTGACAAACTAGCTCAGTAGCAACCTTATTCGTGCATGGAAAGCTCCCACCCCTGATTTGATATCATGGGTTACTCGTGTTAAGGCATCCAAAGGTACTTTATGGCATCCTTGATATTTATGATGTCATAAAGCTCAGCTTTATTACAATGTCCATCGACAAACCACTGCTCAACGCAGCTCTCTTATTTTGGTTTCTAGGGAATAATTGTTTCACTTCTATTTTAGCATGATGGGCCCCACAGTCTATGATATGTTTGTTCTTCTCAGCCTTCGTCCATTCAAGGTCGACACAAACTGTGACACCCAAAAATTTGGAGGTCATTTCTCAACCCGTTGATCATCCATCAACCCGCGAAAGTACCCCTGAGTGTGGTGTAGCCCAACACCACTTCATTACACCCCTTTCACTGGGATTATAATCAAAACAAATTTTGGATAGAGTCTCCCTTATACCAGAGCACTACCCGACACATAACCTGTACATATACCAACATATATGACCCTTACAAGGTCTAAACCCCAGTAATTCAGTCTTATTATTATCCATTTACATCATCCATAGAGGTCATTCAAAGAGTGAATGTCCTTTAGTGTTACATTTTAAAATATCAAGTTTCGGGAGGAAGTACCGGTACCTGTATAAGTGGTACCGGTACTTGGGCCTTCTTTTTGTCAAGTACCAGTACCTATGAGTCTTGGTACTGGTACCTGAGCCCACTGTTTGCTAAATACCAGTACCTGAGCCCATTGTTTGCTAAATACCAATACCTGTGTGTCCTAGTACCATTACCTAAGCCCACTATCTATCGAAGTACCGGTACCTGAGGCCTATGTATTGGTTCCTGAGCCCACTAGAACCCAGGTACTGGTACCTATATGCCTAGGTACCGATACCTAGGTCATCTGACACCGTGGTACTAGTATCTATGAGCCTATTTACCATTACCTGAGCCAAGATTTTTCCCAATTTCCTCCAATTCTCAACCTTTAACCATTCAATCTTATTCCATGTTCATCCAAACTCATACAATATTCATTTACATCAAAATATTATCCAAAAGGGTTCATTACCCTATCGTGGTAATAATTTAAAAGTTTAAAACAATTACATAATTGATTTACAAAATGCAATTCTAAAGCCACATTATGGCTCCTTCATCAACAAGGGCCCAAGTGAGGGCCATCCACCAGCGTTTGTCCAACACCTAAAATATGTTCCCACAAAGGGTGAGCTACGATCAATAAGGTATCTCCTAAGGAGCTACTCCCCAACTCATATGCATATGATATTTCACATGCAATCAAATAAATCAAGCATTCATTGAAACAAATTCATTTCTCAAATGAATGCTACTAATCCATGTCATGATTTGAGATAAAGCTCACGCATGCAATGCAAACCTGAGCCCTCCATCGGCTCCTATAACACATGTCACGTCATGTATAAGCATCCAAGCATTCCAAGCCCCCCGCATTGATGTTAAACATCTAATGACCATTTTATAAAAATCTTGGGTCTTTCTTGGAGTGGGTATTTATGGACTTCCATCAAAGGGTACCCAACCGACATGACATTTTATGGACTTCTACCAATAGCTTCACGTATGCCGACACACTTTATAGACTCAATACCAACTAGAATGTGTATCTGAATTCACCGGGTCTTGCACCTGAGGGAGAATCTAGCCCTTCTTTCTAATCCCGACCCTTATTTTTAATGCAACATGTGTGACTCAGTGGAACCTAGGTCCAACTTTCCCGAATCCATGTATCAACCTTCCAAGGATGGTGTTTGATAAAAACCATTCACACACACAAACACTCATGTCAATGCCTACAAATGCGATACTACCTGTGCATATGCAAATGTGATGTACAATTACATTTACAATATCATGTTCATCATATCATGAGTATATTATGGACACATTCAATTTCCATAAACATACCCAATTTCTCAAATGTCAATTATATCATAAAGCAATAATTACATTCCAAAACACCACTAAGCATGTTATCTCATTTTTACTTCAAATAACACACTTCATCATTCATAAGCATTTTATCAAACACCTATAAGGCACAAAGATTATATAAACACATAGCATGCCCAAATCAACACATTTCACATGAAATTCCAAAGCAAGAAAATTAACCAAAACCCAACCATGCAAGATTTGTTTTAAACATAATCTTATACCCATTTCCATATTTTAACAACCCTTGGTATGTGCTATACATGAGATTTCATCTCGAACACCCTACCCATTTCATATTTCAACCCTTGGTTGGAAATAAACCTAGTTAGGAATGAAACCCTATCTCTTATAGCATGTATATGCATAGTAGAAGCTCTAAAGACCCAAATCTAGCTTCCAATCTTTGATCCCTTCTTCAGATTTGATCCCAATATCCCTGGTATGTATGCGTAGCTCTCGTCTCGTAAAACAACCTTTGTTCTTGGCCCGAAAGATCTGATAGTCGAATCGATGTAGAGCAGAGGTAGAATGTGGATGAAAACTTGATTTTCTCTCTCTTCTCTCTCTTCTCTCTCTCTATCAGATTTTGCAGGCCAAAATGGGAGAGAAATTCAGATTTGTACCCCTTTAAATACCCCCTAGTGCTTGGCTCGTAATACGACATGTCCCGTCTTTTTATGATCGAATTTTGTCCTGAATCAATTAAATCTCGTTGTGTTTTAGATTCAGTACATTTTTATTGAGCTAAATTTAAATTATTTTCCTAGTTCCATAGATAAAATCTAATTGCATTTATTTTAGTCGCGCAACATCCAATTGCCTCATAAAATGCAAAAAATCTAACTATCTCGAAATTCGACGAAAATAGACTGGCCAGCTAGATTTCGCGGGACGAATCCAACAGTGAGGTCCGTTTCGTCATTCAAGTTCTATAGAAATTTGAGTTTTCAACCTGCATCGTATTGACTAATTACTATTTTGCCCTTTTTATAAAATTTTGAAATTTCCTGGGCTTAACACTAACACTCTGCTTGAATATAGTAAAGCGAGCTACACCTTTTCACTTAATGTGCTTAACAAGCCAATCACTTTCTTTTCTCTTTTCTTTGCGACTTTTCATGGTCGTGATGGCTCTCTTGTGTCAAATCAAGAACATATTTCATTCTTGTTTTACTAGCTTAACCAACTCTTTTTCTATACTTTGTCTTACAAGGTGACCAAGGAGTGTATTTCGCTAGTCTTCTTCTTAGCCGCAGGAGCTTTATATGCTTTTGCCCTAGTCATGCTTACCCACCTCTATATTAGGATGTGGGAGATGGTGGCATCAAAGATGCAAAAAGGTTCAGGTCCCCTCTGGGTGCTTCAATTATAGCTTCATGCTTATTTTTCAGAACTATCTATCTCGCCTACTGACAACACATCTTTTTCTTACGACTATCTATTTGTCATAACCGCTTCTTGAGAACAGTACTTCGTTGATTTTTTTTCTTATTTGTATAACTTGAACAGCTCACAACCCATTTGGATGTCATTTTCCCAAAACCGAGGTCCAAAACGATTCATGTACAAGCTTGGTGAAACCCCTCTTGATGTCGCTACTTCTAATAAGGATGCCTAGTTCTCCTATCTTCACCCTCGAGACCTGCGTTGTAACCTAGGGCTGTCTCATGGTGTCAATGCCCACTGCGGCATCAAGGTTTACATTCCTCAATAGTTTGCTAGCCAATACGCCCTAGTGTAGTAGATTCCTCACCATTTTGCTTGCACTCTCAATATTGATTACATCAATCGGCCTAATGTGGCCGATGTGAATGTTCAAGAAGTTAGCCATCGTTACTCTTTTGCCTGTCGTTCCTTTCGAATGGCCTCTTTCATTGAATCATTCAATGTTTCAAAGATTGACAAGGCTTGGTTGAAGCGATACATTTCTCAATAATTTGTTCGTGACACGGCCACTATTCTTAACCATAGGAACTTTCCATCACGAGTTCAATCTTCTCCTAGGGCTGGCCCGGTTAAGACTTTCCCTTCTACTGTTATTCTTTCTCAGGAAGTCGACCTAGAACTCTTAACCTCTATGAATCTAGCTTCCTTGACTATTCCCACTTCTCCAACACTGTCTTGATGTAAGAACAAGTAGCAATGTTCTTTCGTAACTCCTTCTACATCTATTTCTCATACCCAAGTTGATGAGGGACAGAATGTTGAAAATGATGCTCCCCTAGTGCACTGTGTTCATTAATGTGATGGCACTCCACCTTCTGTGACCCTCTCAATTGGTGTCGGGCCCTCTCAAGATGCCACCTTTGGAATCCTTGAACCTCTAAGCCTAGCCACCATTCCAATTTCTAAGGCCTCTTCTATGGTCGTAGTTAGTTTAGTTCTGCCAGTGCCCTCTTTTGAAAAAATGTGGCCACTAATGTAACCGATAGTGTTGAAGTAGTGGACCTTGAGAATGAAGAGGTTTTATCTCCCAGGCAAGAACTTCATGTTTCCCTAGTAGGCCAACATGCTCCTGATGCCACTAAGACTGTCCAGGCCACGACCCCAATTAAGGCTACTACTACATCCTCGGTTACTCTTCCTTTACTTGACACTAACTTACATTTAATCCTAGCTTCTTTGAAGGCTCGCCTTTCCTCTAGCCCCGTCTCCTTTTAGCAATCAAAACTAATTTCGGACCGCGAGTTCAAAGACCAATGAGGGACAGCAATAATAGTCTTCGTTGAGCACTCTGTTGTTTTGGTTGAGGAAATAAACCTTCTTGAGAAGCAACTTTGCGAATTCAAAACCCTCTCCATCTCTTCCTTCCTCTTTGAAGAAGACCATCAGGCATTGGTGCACCTAACTGATGAACTTCCGGCCATCCTTCAGGAAGCGGGGCCACTGTATCAAAAGTGCCACCATTGCATTGCCATCATCCATGACCAACGAGAGTGGCTAGTCAAATTGAATTAGCACATCCAAATTTGCTCCAAATGGTCGAGCTACTTTAACACTCTTCCTCAAAGAATGGCTAAGATGGACCATAAGATCACCAATCTAGAAGCCCAGTGTGCAGCACTCTTGGAAGAATCCTCATCCTATCAAGAGCATTTGGAAGAACTTAAGGCCGCTGTGGTGGATATCGTGACCTTTGTTGATGTCGGCTTAGCCCCTGCCTAGTCAGCATCAGCCGAGTTACAAGTCATGAATAGGTCATTGTACCAATTAAAATTTTATTTTTCCAATCTTGTACAGTTTCTAGAGAGATGATAAATGAAAAAATAAAGATGGACTTTTTTTCCCTTTACTTCTTCACTTATATCTATTTTTTCATTTCCTTTGTAACAATTGACATGACAACGAACTAAATGGCATTAATTGCCATTTACATCACATTTCTGTCATTTGATCCACGTGTATTCATTCAGGTGCTTTGCATGCTATTCAAAGTGACGCTTCATTCTCCACTTTAAATTGTCATAAATTCTGACAATTTTCGAGGCAAGGCCATAAAAGCACTTACCCTTCTATGGCCTATAAATATATATTCATGAAGCACTTAACCTTTTTATGAACAAGTCAAACCCTTCAAGAATGCCTTCTTTCTTGTGCAACACTACTATTCTTTCTGAACCTCCTGACCTAGCAAAGAGAAAATTGGAAGATGACTTTGTTAGTTTTTAAGTTCTTTTCTACTTCGATCTTAACCAAAGCCTTTGCACTATATTTTTCCATTCATATTCGCAATTGGCTTTACCAACTTACTTTATGTTCCTCCTTTGAATGGATACCTCTTTTTGCCTCCATCCTTTGGTGATTTTATGGATCCTTGTCGTAGGGGTAAGGTAACATGGGTTGATAGGATGCAGTTGTTGAAGTTGGCAGAAGATACTATATCTGACTTCTAGTGCATTTAGCAACCAAATTTTTTCTTATTCCTTTGATCTTTAGATTGGCCTTAGGATGACTTTCCTAAACATCTTTTTGGAAAAAAGAAGCAGTGGCTAAGAAAAGTTTGCATGTTCGGGGAGACTCTGACCAGGAGATACTCGTGTGAAAAGTCTATATTCTGCCTCTTGCAACCAAGCTTTCTCCTTCACTTCTACACCTTTTTTTTCTCCATAATTGCAAGTTATCATCTTCAAACTCAAGATGACAAGTTTCCAGAAGCAAGCTACTCTAACATCATTTTTATTTATCACTTTGCTTTACATGTATTATGCAAGTAAATACAATGGGCATTATTATTCATTCATTTCTATCTTTTCATTGCATTTTTACAACTATTAAATGGTAGAATGATTTCTTTATTGTTCATTGGCCTACCCTAGGCTGCTAGCTGTGACCTCTTACTTTAAATTTCTCGCTCGCATTTTGTAACCTCCAAGATCGTTGGTCTGTAGGCCTTTAAGAACTGTCCATTGATGGATCGATGATGGCATTCTCCATCCAAGTATCTGAAGTGGTAAATTCCTCCTTCCTTGACTTCAAGGACTTCAAATGGTCCTTCCTAGTTGGCCGACTATTTGCCAGTCCTTGGGTCATTTAGTCACAAAGGCAACTTTACTTTTCATACTAAGTCACCTATGCCAAACATCCTATTTTTTACCCTTCTATTGTACGCCCTAGCGGTTCTTAGCGTTTGTACCTTGATGAAATCCAAAACACCCAGCCGCACTTCATCCAAGTCTTCAAGCTCAATCATCATGGTTTCGTTGTATTTATCGGACTTAACCTATTCTAGAAATCCACTCATAATGACTTCACGGCAATCTCTATAGGCAAGACCGCGTCGTGCCCATATATTAGCTTGAATAGCGTAATTCTGGTGCTAGACCATTTGGACATTTTGTATGCCCATATTGCTTTGGATAGTTTATCATGGCATCCCCTTGGGTTGTCTTCCACCATTTTTGCGAAGATTTCCTTCATCACCCTATTGGTAGATTCTGCTTGGCCATTCCCTTACGAGTGTTGAGTCTATTACGCCAAAACCATACTCTACAAATCCTCTGAATTCACTACCTATGAAGATTGTTCCTTGTTCGAGCACTACGTGCTGGAGAAGCCCAAATCAGTGTACAATGTTTTCCTTTATCATTCATATGATATCGATTTGATTAGGCGTCTTCATTGGAATGGCCTTTACCCACTTGGTATAATAGTCGGTGGTCAAAATGATAAAAAAATGTTGCCTTATAGATGGGGGAAATATTTTCCTTATCAAATCCATTGCCTAGGCTCTAAATGGCCATGGCTTTATTATTGATCGCAGCTCTATTGTTGGTATCCTCTAATAGGCCCATTGCACTAGCATGCCTATCAGCCCTTAGCATATTCAATGTAATCCTTCAAGATACTTGGCCAAAAATAGGCATACCTATTGATTAGCCATCATATCTTGATGCCAACTTGATGCGCACCACATATGCCATCATGGCTCTCGGCCACTATCAAGATAGCCTCTTTTATACCGATGCACCTTAACAATAAGTCATCGTACATTCCTTATACAATTCCCCCATTTGTGAGTATATAATAAGCGGCCCACCTTCTAACGGCCTGCTCCACATCCCGATTTGGATACCTTAGAAACTTCATGATGTTGAACCTCCAATCTTCCTCTTCCACTTCCACCAATAATTCCTCAAAGTCCTTCCTCTGGTTTCTATGGGCGACAAGATTCTCTTTAAAACCTGATTAATTACTCACCCATACCTCGAGGAATCCTTAAACTTGATCCCATTTGGGCCAAGTAGTTAACTTGGACGTTCATCTCCCTTGGGACCGCTCGCAACGTCACAGCATCAAAATTTTCCAACAATGGAGTGGAAAGGGCATATCTCCTAATTTTTGCATTGGAAGCTACCTACAATTTGGTTAATAACTAATTGGGAGTCACTAGTCACTTCGATCGTCGATGCCCCCATTCCCAACAAAACCTTGAACCCAATGATCAATGCCTCATATTTAATCTGGTTATTATTGCATTCAAAGTCTAGTTTAAATGATAGTTAGGTTTGACAGCCTTGGTGAGATCCTATGATCACCCCAGCCCCTACAGATTCGTGCATGTGTGATCTGTCGAACCTGAATTTCCATGGCACTAATAACACAAGGGCACTATAAACAAACTAAGTGATTCCCTTGTACCTTGTTCTACGTCTATACACGGATCAGCCAATGCCTGGCCTTCCACCACTATGTCAAATATTGGAGTGAGAAGTCCATTAAGACCAAAGCCTATTTGTCGATTTGGCCCCCCATAATCGGCCAGTTAGCATGTACACAATGACTAAAATCATATAAATTCTTAACTTTTGTGATTCAAAGTACAATCTAAACAAAGTTCTCGATCGTCTTACAAAGGTGCTCAATCGAAGTCAGAATTCTACTTGAATAATAAATGGCTTGTTCCTTGCTTGTATTATTATTTTGAGCAAGGAAAACCAAATGGATTCATGTGCAACTGATAAGTAGCATAGCATTGGCTACCCCTAATAGGTGGAATGAGGATTAGCAGGTTCGCCAAATACTCCTTAATTTAGCAGAAAGTCTCCTGATGTTGTGTTTCCCATCTAAAGTCTTCTACACCCTTTAGCTTTAAAAGATACAAGAATGCCTACACTTTCCCTACACAATTAATAATGAATCGCCAAACGAAATTGACCTAATCCATCAGGCGCTAAAGCTCCTTCTTGGTCTTTGGAGGCATGGCCTCTATGATAGCGCTCATCTTGTGTTTTTCTAGTTCAATTCCATTCTTGTGTACCAAGAATCAAAGGAAGTTCCCCACTATAACACCAAAGGTGCACTTGAGTGGGATCATCTTCAGCCGGTGAACACATATCCTCTTAAAGACAGTCTTCAGATCATTAAGGTGTTTCTCTATGTCTTGAGTCTTGACTATGATGTCATCAATGTATACATCTATGATCTTACTAATCATAGTTCATGGCTCTCTGGTATGTAGCCCTTGCATTCTTGAGTCCAAATGGCATAACGTCCCAATCAACCCAGGACATCGAAAAGTAGTTTTGTGCCAATCTTCCTTTGCGATGAAGATCTAATGGAATCCTGTGTTACTATCCATGAATGACATGATTACGTTCATGGTTATCGCGTCCACAAGCTGGTCGGCCAATGGCATGATGTATTCATCTTTGGGGGTTACAAATTTTAAATTGCAGTAGTCACTGCAAACTCTAATATTGGTTGTTTCTTTTGACTGGAATGACATTGGATACCCATTCCATGTACTGTGCCACCTGGATGCATTTAGCCTTCAAGAGGTGGTCAATCTCTTCCTTCACCTACAAGGTTACCTCTTAAGACATCAACCTCGGGGCCTATTTAATCGGTCTATTTACTTCCTTGACTGACAATTGATACTCCACCAAGGTCGGGTCCATCCCTAGCATAACTCCGAGGCAAAGCAATCATGTTATTCCCTCAATAGATGCATAAGTCGTGCTTGGAAGATTGACTTCGAGCAATGGATCTTGAACCTCGACCCAAGTCATTGATTTTGGCATAACAACATCGATCTCATCTAGTTCGATGAACTCTCAGGGGGTGAACTGTCTAGACTCTTCCTCCCCACAGTCCACTATATTAATGGTGTTTTGTTGTCTGTTATCTACTTCCTCTATTTATTGTCACTAAGCTCCATCAATAAACGAGCTCTTCATTACTTGTGCATCGCTCGGCCTCTACAGATTAGTGGACCAAAGGATCTCCTCTTCCACCTGATGAATTTTGGCAAACTTCAAGTCGGTTTGGAATATAACTTCCTTAGGTTTCCTATACTTGTCTTGGCCCTGAAACTTCCTTCTTCGTAAAGTCAAGCATCGTCCATGTGAACATCAACCACAAAAGAGTCTGATTCACCTCCATAATCTCTAGTTCATCAAGGTTCCATAGGACCAACCACTAGTGCAGAGTTGATGGGATGCATTCACTCAAATGGATCCAATCTCGAACCAAAAGAACATTGTAAGATGCCAGTGTGAATCACAAAGAATGGCGTGAAGTCGGTGTGAATCAAGTCTTATTCTTTCTTCCTAAGCTTCTTCATGGTAGTCATGCAAAGAATGTTAACAGATGCTCCGTTATCAACTAAAACTCTGTTGAAGTGTCTGTTAGCAAGAACCCTAGAGTATTGATGGACGCCGAGTGCCCTAACGTGTAGAACTGAATGAAATCACCCTCATCACTATCATCTTCATCGGTAGGGTCCTGTTTCCTTTCCCATTTACAAGTCTCTAGAGGAATATTAAGTGCAATTCTACCACCCTCTTCATCTTTGCCTCAGGTGAGGACTCAGGTTCTACTTTATTTCCCCTTCCCCTCAACCATGGCATTCTGCGTAGCCACTGGACACTATGGAGGTGACAAGGTACTGAATCAAGAATTAACTTCCTTTTCCTCAAGGTAATGCTGCAGAAATGTTTCTCACCTTTCGCAAGCCTCCACTTTCTAAGATTCTTCCCATATTTGAAGCTCCGCTTGAACGCAATGCTTCTTGTGCTTTTGACTTCTAGTCAGCTGATGGTACTATGGGAACTTCAGATACTGGGCTATGTACCAGAGGCCCTCCAATTGCTCAGTTGGTTTCACCATCCTCAGTCGGTCCCGATAACCCTCGACTCTGATAGGTTGACCAAGTGTTATTTATGTAACAATTTATTCGTATCTCAGCCCTTGTCAAAACTTCAAAGGCTCCAATATGGCCCTATCGTGCTCTCTATAGCTTGGCTGCATAAAATTGTCAGGTCAATCCTCATACTCCCTCTTCGGTAGTAGCAATTACTTTATCATTTTTCTCGATGTCCAACTCAAACCCAAATTATGTGTATATGGCTTATAGAGATTGGTGAGTGTCACTCCCGCTCGAGTTTAATGCAAGAAGTGGGGAAATTTATGTGTGAATGAAAAAAAATGTGTGCGTGTGCAAAAGTGTTCCCCAAGCATAGAGAGAGTCTTGCAATGTCGTGTTTTACTTGGAATGAGTATTCCAAGTTCGTATCCTTAGGGAAGGAAATGTCAAGTGTTTTTGAAAGTGATTTGTGAAAAGGAAAAATGGAAATATTTTGATTTGAAGTTTGGTGTTTTGTGTTTTGAGAAATATGCAAGTAAAAATAGGGTTGGCTAATCCATAGAGTTCATTCCAATGGGTTTGCCAAATCGACTCATTTCATTCCACCAATGGTGTCTTGGTGTTTGATTGATTCGTAGTAGGTGAGGGACTATTGTAGTTGTGTTGGCCAAAAGCATACCCCGTGACAAGTCGACTGTGTATCAAGAGCCCACAACTACGTTCGCACTCAACCTAGTCAAATTAAACACTTTACACTCGAGAAAAATGAAAGAAAATCGATTTCACATACCTAAGAGGAACTCCCTCTTGGATTAGCCAACTAAAGGTTTAGCTATGCATGGTCAAGGCAAGAACAAACATAAAAGAGAAAAACATGGTAATGAAATCAAACATGAACTTGCATTAATTTAAGGAGAAGTTCAAACTGCAAAAGAAATAGCATTCATATACAAAATGTAATCTTAAAGAAAATACTCAAATACATGTAATAGGACTAGTAAACCCTAGCTAAACTCAATGCAACTTGAAATAAATGAGATTAAAGTGCTAGAAAGAAAGATTACATGTGGATTGAAGTTTACAAGAATGAAAATGGTGAAAGAAAAGCAAGAACCCTAGCTTTCTCTCTCTACACTACTCTTAAGCTTAGGTAACCTCCCTCTCTTCCTAAAAGCTTTGTTGTCATCTGAAAATGCAAGTAGGAGCTCTTTATTTTCATCCATCCCTCTCTCTCTTGGTATGGGTGGCTGACTTGAAGTGATTGGAGAGAGATTGTCCACAAAAGCAAGCAAAATCAATCAAAACGTGGTCCTCCCATGCTTTTCCAATCACTATCTCTCTCTCTTTCTTTCCTCCCCACTCCCTCATGCTTCAAATCTGAGTTTTTGAGGTTAGGAGAAAATCATGGGGTGTTAAAAATGCCAGGCATGGTTTAGATGACAAAAGGTGGGCCCTTGTGGTTGGTGGATTCGTGTGGAGAAGTGTCTGGACTTTCTGGGCATGTTATACAGGTAGGTCATGGGTAACCTACCGGTAGGTATTTTCCAGTAGGGTCGTCTACCAGTAGGTTGTAAGCTCCTACCGGTAGGTCGTAAGGCGTTTGCTACCAATTGCTCATTTTCATCTTTCATAAATTTGTCATAACTTTTGATCCCACCGTCCGATTGAGCTGAAATTTTGACACAAGATAGAGGACATCTAGATCTACAAATTTCATGTTTTAAATTTTTTAGATTCAAAGTGGATCATGGAAAAAATGTAAAATTCCAAGGTACCGATACCAAATGGTGTGAATACCAATACCTAGGATACCAGGTACTGATACCTCCTTGATTTGTTTCACTTTAAGCCTCCAAATCCTCATGTAATGTGTTCATCTCTTCACCACTCATCCACACTTAGTTGTAGGGTTTCGAAAGCCATTAATTACCCTATGATTACATACAATATCAAAATTTCTACATTAGTCACAAATTTGACTAACTCTAAGTAATTAAATACAAACTTGAGTTAAAATTCATGTAATAAGGCTGTAAAATATGCAATATTACGAGCTCACTCACCTTATCGCCCCCCAATGAGTCCATTTGTAATGCCACCTCTTTT
>CAUOFW020002096.1:0-57842 GCA_963454935.2 Ilex paraguariensis | reverse complement strand
TTAAGAAGAAGAATTCACAAGAGTATTAAAAAATCATCAAAGTGTTCTTGGATGGACAATAGATGATATAAAAGGTATAAGCCCACTGTTGTGTACTCATTGTATCTATTTAGCAGAAAATGTAAAATCATCTCGTCAAATGCGAGAAGAATAAATCCACATATGAAAGAGGTTGTTCACAACGATGTACTAAAACTATTAGATGCAAATGTTATCTATCTTATATCTATAGTAATAAGTTAGTCCTACACAAGTTGTTCAAAGAAATCTAGTGTAACTTAATACAAGTAAAGATAATAAATTAGTCACAATGCGGACTGTCATAGCCTGGCGTGTATGTATTGACTATCGAAAACTAAATTCACTCACACAGAAAAGATCACTTTCTGTTATCTTTTCTAGCTCAAGTTTTAGAAAGAATAGCTAGTCATGCATAACATTGCTTTCAAGATGGACACTCTGGATATAATTAAATTGAAATTGCAATAAATGATCAAGAAAAAACTACATTTACATTTTCTTTTGTACTTTCGCATATGAAAGAATGCCTTTTGGACTATGTAAGTGCCAGCTACTTTTCAACGCTGTATGTTAAGTATATTTAGTGATATGGTAGAACGATATCTAGAAGTGATTTAAACACAGTAAAATGTGTAACTGAAGATAATTAGAAAATTTAGGAAATCCAGAATGTGAAAATCTGTTCCCTAAATCTATAGAATCCAATGTCAGTATCTTTATACAGATCTAAAACCACTTCCAATTAATCTGAAATATGTTTTTCTGGAAAAAAAATTGAAATTCATCCTGCAATCATATCATCAAAATTATCAGAAAGTCAAGAAAAAGAATTCACAAGAGTATTAAAAAATCATCAAAGTGTTGTTGGATGGACAATAACTGATATAAAAGGTATAAGCCCACTGTTGTGTACTCATTGTATATATTTAGAAAAAAAGCCAAATCAACTCGTCCAATGCAGAGAAGAATAAATCCACCCATAAAAGAGGTTGTTCACAACGAAATACTAAAACTATTTGATGCAAATGTTATCTATCTTATATGTGATAGTAAATAGGTTAGTACTGCACAAGTAGTTCCAAAGAAATCTAGTGTTACCGTAATACAAAATGAAGAAAATAAATTAGTCCCAATGCGTACTGTCAATGGCTGGCGTGTATGTATTGACTATCGCAAGTTAAATTCACTCACCATAAAAGATCACTTTCTGTTACCTTTTCTAGATCAAGTCCTAGAAAGAATAGCTGGCCATGCATAATATTGCTTTCAAGATGGACACTCTGGATATAATTAAATTGAAATTGCAATTGATGATCAAGAAAAAACTACATTTAAATTTTCTTTTGGTACTTTCGCATATGAAAGAATGCCTTTTGGACTATGTAATGTGCCAGCTACTTTTCAACGCTGTATGTTAAGTATATTCAGTGATATGGTAGAACGATATCTAGAAGTGATTTAAACACAGTAAAATGTGTAACTGAAGATAAGTTAGAAAATTTAGGAAATCCAGAATGTGAAAATCTGTTCCCTAAATCTATAGAATCCAATGTCAGTATCTTTAAACAAGATCTAAAACCACTTCCAATTAATCTGAAATATGTTTTTCTGGAAAAAAAATTGAAATTCATCCTGCAATCATATCATCAAAATTATCAGAAAGTCAAGAAAAAGAATTCACAAGAGTATTAAAAAATCATCAAAGTGTTCTTGGATGGACTATAACTGATATAAAAGGTATAAGCTTCACTGCTGTGTACTCATTGTATATATTTAGAAGAAAAAGCTAAATCAACTCGTCCAATGCAGAGAAGAATAAATCCACCCATAAAAGAGGTTGTTCACAACGAAGTACTAAAACTATTTGATGCAAATGTTATCTATCTTATATGTGATAGTAAATAGGTTAGTCCTGCACAAGTTGTTCCAAAGAAATCTAGTGTTACCGTAATACAAAATGAGAAAATAAATTAGTCCCAATGCGTACTGTCAATGGCTGGCGTGTATGTATTGACTATCGCAAGCTAAATTCACTCACCAGAAAATATCACTTTCTGTTACCTTTTCTAGATCAAGTCCTATAAAGAATAGCTGGTCATGCATAATATTGCTTTCAAGATGGACACTCTGGATATAATTAAATTGAAATTGCAATTGATGATCAAGAAAAAACTGCATTTAAATTTTCTTTTGGTACTTTCGCATGTGAAAGAATGCCTTTTGGACTATGTAATGTGCCAGCTACTTTTCAACGCTGTATGTTAAGTATATTCAGTGATATGGTAGAACGATATCTAGAAGTGATTTAAACACAGTAAAATGTGTAACTGAAGATAAATTAGAAAATTTAGGAAATCCAGAATGTGAAAATCTGTTCCCTAAATCTATAGAATCCAATGTCAGTATCTTTAAACCAGATCTAAAACCACTTCCAATTAATCTGAAATATGTTTTTCTGGAAAAAAAATTGAAATTCATCCTGCAATCATATCATCAAAATTATCAGAAAGTCAAGAAAAAGAATTCACAAGAGTATTAAAAAATCATCAAAGTGTTCTTGGATGGACTATAACTGATATAAAAGGTATAACTTCCCTGCTGTGTACTCATTGTATATATTTAGAAGAAAAAGCTAAATCAACTCGTCCAATGCAGAGAAGAATAAATCCACCCATAAAAGAGGTTGTTCACAACGAAGTACTAAAACTATTTGATGCAAATGTTATCTATCTTATATGTGATAGTAAATAGGTTAGTCCTGCACAAGTTGTTCCAAAGAAATCTAGTGTTACCGTAATACAAAATGAGGAAAATAAATTAGTCCCAATGCGTACTGTCAATGGCTGGCGTGTATGTATTGACTATCGCAAGCTAAATTCACTCACCAGAAAATATCACTCTCTGTTACCTTTTCTAGATCAAGTCCTATAAAGAATAGCTGGTCATGCATAATATTGCTTTCAAGATGGACACTCTGGATAAATTAAATTGAAATTGCAATTGATGATCAAGAAAAAACTGCATTTAAATTTTCTTTTGGTACTTTCGCATGTGAAAGAATGCCTTTTGGACTATGTAATGTGCCAGCTACTTTTCAACGCTGTATGTTAAGTATATTCATCGATATGGTAGAACGATATCTAGAAGTGATTTAAACACAGTAAAATGTGTAACTGAAGATAAATTAGAAAATTTAGGAAATCCAGGATGTGAAAATCTGTTCCCTAAATCTATAGAATCCAATGTCAGTATCTTTAAACCAGATCTAAAACCACTTCCAATTAATCTGAAATATGTTTTTCGGAAAAAAAATTAAAATTCATCCTGCAATCATATCATCAAAATTATCAGAAAGTCAAGAAAAAGAATTCACAAGAATATTAAAAAATCATCAAAGTGTTGTTGGATGGACTATAACTGATATAAAAGGTATAAGCCCACTGTGTGTACTCATTGTATATATTTAGAAGAAAAAGCTAAATCAACTCGTCCAATGCAGAGAAGAATAAATCCACCCATAAAAGAGGTTGTTCACAACGAAGTACTAAAACTATTTGATGCAAATGTTATCTATCTTATATGTGATAGGAAATAGGTTAGTCCTGCACAAGTTGTTCCAAAGAAATCTAGTGTTACCGTAATACAAAATGAGGAAAATAAATTAGTCCCAATGCGTACTGTCAATGGCTGGCGTGTATGTATTGACTATCGCAAGCTAAATTCACTCACCAGAAAATATCACTCTCTGTTACCTTTTCTAGATCAAGTCCTATAAAGAATAGCTGGTCATGCATAATATTGCTTTCAAGATGGACACTCTGGATAAAATTAAATTGAAATTGCAATTGATGATCAAGAAAAAACTGCATTTAAATTTTCTTTTGGTACTTTCGCATGTGAAAGAATGCCTTTTGGACTATGTAATGTGCCAGCTACTTTTCAACGCTGTATGTTAAGTATATTCATCGATATGGTAGAACGATATCTAGAAGTGATTTAAACACAGTAAAATGTGTAACTGAAGATAAATTAGAAAATTTAGGAAATCCAGGATGTGAAAATCTGTTCCCTAAATCTATAGAATCCAATGTCAGTATCTTTAAACCAGATCTAAAACCACTTCCAATTAATCTGAAATATGTTTTTCAGGAAAAAAAATTGAAATTCATCCTGCAATCATATCATCAAAATTATCAGAAAGTCAAGAAAAGAATTCACAAAAGTATTAAAAAATCATCAAAGTGTTCTTGGATGGACTATAACTGATATAAAAGGTATAAGCCCACTGTTGTGTACTCATTGTATATATTTAGAAGAAAAAGCTAAATCAACTCGTCCAATGCAGAGAAGAATAAATCCACCCATAAAAGAGGTTGTTCACAACGAAGTACTAAAACTATTTGATGCAAATGTTATCTATCTTATATGTGATAGTAAATAGGTTAGTCCTGCACAAGTTGTTCCAAAGAAATCTAGTGTTACCGTAATACAAAATGAAGAAAATAAATTAGTCCCAATGCGTACTGTCAATGGCTGGCGTGTATGTATTGACTATCGCAAGCTAAATTCACTCACCAGAAAAGATCACTCTCTGTTACCTTTTCTAGATCAAGTCCTATAAAGAATAGCTGGTCATGCATAATATTGCTTTCAAGATGGACACTCTGGATATAATTAAATTGAAATTGCAATTGATGATCAAGAAAAAACTACATTTAAATTTTCTTTTGGTACTTTCGCATGTGAAAGAATGCCTTTTGGACTATGTAATGTGCCAGCTACTTTTCAACGCTGTATGTTAAGTATATTCATGATATGGTAGAACGATATCTAGAAGTGATTTAAACACAGTAAAATGTGTAACTGAAGATAAATTAGAAAATTTAGGAAATCCAGGATGTGAAAATCTGTTCCCTAAATCTATAGAATCCAATGTCAGTATCTTTAAACCAGATCTAAAACCACTTCCAATTAATCTGAAATATGTTTTTCGGGAAAAAAAATTGAAATTCATCCTGCAATCATATCATCAAAATTATCAGAAAGTCAAGAAAAAGAATTCACAAGAGTATTAAAAAATCATCAAAGTGTTTGGATGGACTATAACTGATATAAAAGGTATAAGCCCACTGTTGTGTACTCATTGTATATATTTAGAAGAAAAAGCTAAATCAACTCGTCCAATGCAGAGAAGAATAAATCCACCCATAAAAGAGGTTGTTCACAACGAAGTACTAAAACTATTTGATGCAAATGTTATCTATCTTATATGTGATAGTAAATAGGTTAGTCCTGCACAAGTTGTTCCAAAGAAATCTAGTGTTACCGTAATACAAAATGAAGAAAATAAATTAGTCCCAATGCGTACTGTCAATGGCTGGCGTGTATGTATTGACTATCGCAAGCTAAATTCACTCACCAGAAAAGATCACTTTCTGTTACCTTTTCTAGATCAAGTCCTATAAAGAATAGCTGGTCATGCATAATATTGCTTTCAAGATGGACACTCTGGATATAATTAAATTGAAATTGCAATTGATGATCAAGAAAAAACTACATTTAATTTTCTTTTGGTACTTTCGCATGTGAAAGAATGCCTTTTGGACTATGTAATGCGCCAGCTACTTTTCAACGCTGTATGTTAAGTATATTCAGTGATATGGTAGAACGATATCTAGAAGTGATTTAAACACAGTAAAATGTGTAACTGAAGATAAATTAGAAAATTTAGGAAATCCAGGATGTGAAAATCTGTTCCCTAAATCTATAGAATCCAATGTCAGTATCTTTAAACCAGATCTAAAACCACTTCCAATTAATCTGAAATATGTTTTTCGGAAAAAAAATTGAAATTCATCCTGCAATCATATCATCAAAATTATCAGAAAGTCAAGAAAAAGAATTCACAAAAGTATTAAAAAATCATCAAAGTGTTCTTGGATGGACTATAACTGATATAAAAGGTATAAGCCCACTGTTGTGTACTCATTGTATATATTTAGAAGAAAAAGCTAAATCAACTCGTCCAATGCAGAGAAGAATAAATCCACCCATAAAAGAGGTTGTTCACAACGAAGTACTAAAACTATTTGATGCAAATGTTATCTATCTTATATGTGATAGTAAATAGGTTAGTCCTGCACAAGTTGTTCCAAAGAAATCTAGTGTTACCGTAATACAAAATGAAGAAAATAAATTAGTCCCAATGCGTACTGTCAATGGCTGGCGTGTATGTATTGACTATCGCAAGCTAAATTCACTCACCAGAAAAGATCACTTTCTGTTACCTTTTCTAGATCAAGTCCTATAAAGAATAGCTGGTCATGCATAATATTGCTTTCAAGATGGACACTCTGGATATAATTAAATTGAAATTGCAATTGATGATCAAGAAAAAACTACATTTAAATTTTCTTTTGGTACTTTCGCATGTGAAAGAATGCCTTTTGGACTATGTAATGTGCCAGCTACTTTTCAACGCTGTATGTTAAGTATATTCAGTGATATGGTAGAACGATATCTAGAAGTGATTTAAACACAGTAAAATGTGTAACTGAAGATAAATTAGAAAATTTAGGAAATCCAGGATGTGAAAATCTGTTCCCTAAATCTATAGAATCCAATGTCAGTATCTTTAAACCAGATCTAAAACCACTTCCAATTAATCTGAAATATGTTTTTTGGAAAAAAAATTGAAATTCATCCTGCAATCATATCATCAAAATTATCAGAAAGTCAAGAAAAAGAATTCACAAGAGTATTAAAAAATCATCAAAGTGTTCTTGGATGGACTATAACTGATATAAAAGGTATAAGCCCACTGTTGTGTACTCATTGTATATATTTAGAAGAAAAAGCTAAATCAACTCGTCCAATGCAGAGAAGAATAAATCCACCCATAAAAGAGGTTGTTCACAACGAAGTACTAAAACTATTTGATGCAAATGTTATCTATCTTATATGTGATAGTAAATAGGTTAGTCCTGCACAAGTTGTTCCAAAGAAATCTAGTGTTACCGTAATACAAAATGAAGAAAATAAATTAGTCCCAATGCGTACTGTCAATGGCTGGCGTGTATGTATTGACTATCGCAAGCTAAATTCACTCACCAGAAAAGATCACTTTCTGTTACCTTTTCTAGATCAAGTCCTATAAAGAATAGCTGGTCATGCATAATATTGCTTTCAAGATGGACACTCTGGATATAATTAAATTGAAATTGCAATTGATGATCAAGAAAAAACTACATTTAAATTTTCTTTTGGTACTTTCGCATGTGAAAGAATGCCTTTTGGACTATGTAATGCGCCAGCTACTTTTCAACGCTGTATGTTAAGTATATTCAGTGATATGGTAGAACGATATCTAGAAGTGATTTAAACACAGTAAAATGTGTAACTGAAGATAAATTAGAAAATTTAGGAAATCCAGGATGTGAAAATCTGTTCCCTAAATCTATAGAATCCAATGTCAGTATCTTTAAACCAGATCTAAAACCACTTCCAATTAATCTGAAATATGTTTTTCAGGAAAAAAAATTGAAATTCATCCTGCAATCATATCATCAAAATTATCAGAAAGTCAAGAAAAAGAATTCACAAGAGTATTAAAAAATCATCAAAGTGTTCTTGGATGGACTATAACTGATATAAAAGGTATAAGCCCACTGTTGTGTACTCATTGTATATATTTAGAAGAAAAAGCTAAATCAACTCGTCCAATGCAGAGAAGAATAAATCCACCCATAAAAGAGGTTGTTCACAACGAAGTACTAAAACTATTTGATGCAAATGTTATCTATCTTATATGTGATAGTAAATAGGTTAGTCCTGCACAAGTTGTTCCAAAGAAATCTAGTGTTACCGTAATACAAAATGAAGAAAATAAATTAGTCCCAATGCGTACTGTCAATGGCTGGCGTGTATGTATTGACTATCGCAAGCTAAATTCACTCACCAGAAAAGATCACTTTCTGTTACCTTTTCTAGATCAAGTCCTATAAAGAATAGCTGGTCATGCATAATATTGCTTTCAAGATGGACACTCTGGATATAATTAAATTGAAATTGCAATTGATGATCAAGAAAAAACTACATTTAAATTTTCTTTTGGTACTTTCGCATGTGAAAGAATGCCTTTTGGACTATGTAATGTGCCAGCTACTTTTCAACGCTGTATGTTAAGTATATTCAGTGATATGGTAGAACGATATCTAGAAGTGATTTAAACACAGTAAAATGTGTAACTGAAGATAAATTAGAAAATTTAGGAAATCCAGGATGTGAAAATCTGTTCCCTAAATCTATAGAATCCAATGTCAGTATCTTTAAACCAGATCTAAAACCACTTCCAATTAATCTGAAATATGTTTTTCGGAAAAAAAATTGAAATTCATCCTGCAATCATATCATCAAAATTATCAGAAAGTCAAGAAAAAGAATTCACAAGAGTATTAAAAAATCATCAAAGTGTTCTTGGATGGACTATAACTGATATAAAAGGTATAAGCCCACTGTTGTGTACTCATTGTATATATTTAGAAGAAAAAGCTAAATCAACTCGTCCAATGCAGAGAAGAATAAATCCACCCATAAAAGAGGTTGTTCACAACGAAGTACTAAAACTATTTGATGCAAATGTTATCTATCTTATATGTGATAGTAAATAGGTTAGTCCTGCACAAGTTGTTCCAAAGAAATCTAGTGTTACCGTAATACAAAATGAAGAAAATAAATTAGTCCCAATGCGTACTGTCAATGGCTGGCGTGTATGTATTGACTATCGCAAGCTAAATTCACTCACCAGAAAAGATCACTTTCTGTTACCTTTTCTAGATCAAGTCCTATAAAGAATAGCTGGTCATGCATAATATTGCTTTCAAGATGGACACTCTGGATATAATTAAATTGAAATTGCAATTGATGATCAAGAAAAAACTACATTTAAATTTTCTTTTGGTACTTTCGCATGTGAAAGAATGCCTTTTGGACTATGTAATGTGCCAGCTACTTTTCAACGCTGTATGTTAAGTATATTCAGTGATATGGTAGAACGATATCTAGAAGTGATTTAAACACAGTAAAATGTGTAACTGAAGATAAATTAGAAAATTTAGGAAATCCAGGATGTGAAAATCTGTTCCCTAAATCTATAGAATCCAATGTCAGTATCTTTAAACCAGATCTAAAACCACTTCCAATTAATCTGAAATATGTTTTTCAGGAAAAAAAATTGAAATTCATCCTGCAATCATATCATCAAAATTATCAGAAAGTCAAGAAAAAGAATTCACAAAGTATTAAAAAATCATCAAAGTGTTCTTGGATGGACTATAACTGATATAAAAGGTATAAGCCCACTGTTGTGTACTCATTGTATATATTTAGAAGAAAAAGCTAAATCAACTCGTCCAATGCAGAGAAGAATAAATCCACCCATAAAAGAGGTTGTTCACAACGAAGTACTAAAACTATTTGATGCAAATGTTATCTATCTTATATGTGATAGTAAATAGGTTAGTCCTGCACAAGTTGTTCCAAAGAAATCTAGTGTTACCGTAATACAAAATGAAGAAAATAAATTAGTCCCAATGCGTACTGTCAATGGCTGGCGTGTATGTATTGACTATCGCAAGCTAAATTCACTCACCAGAAAAGATCACTTTCTGTTACCTTTTCTAGATCAAGTCCTATAAAGAATAGCTGGTCATGCATAATATTGCTTTCAAGATGGACACTCTGGATATAATTAAATTGAAATTGCAATTGATGATCAAGAAAAAACTACATTTAAATTTTCTTTTGGTACTTTCGCATGTGAAAGAATGCCTTTTGGACTATGTAATGCGCCAGCTACTTTTCAACGCTGTATGTTAAGTATATTCAGTGATATGGTAGAACGATATCTAGAAGTGATTTAAACACAGTAAAATGTGTAACTGAAGATAAATTAGAAAATTTAGGAAATCCAGGATGTGAAAATCTGTTCCCTAAATCTATAGAATCCAATGTCAGTATCTTTAAACCAGATCTAAAACCACTTCCAATTAATCTGAAATATGTTTTTCGGAAAAAAAATTGAAATTCATCCTGCAATCATATCATCAAAATTATCAGAAAGTCAAGAAAAAGAATTCACAAGAGTATTAAAAAATCATCAAAGTGTTCTTGGATGGACTATAACTGATATAAAAGGTATAAGCCCACTGTTGTGTACTCATTGTATATATTTAGAAGAAAAAGCTAAATCAACTCGTCCAATGCAGAGAAGAATAAATCCACCCATAAAAGAGGTTGTTCACAACGAAGTACTAAAACTATTTGATGCAAATGTTATCTATCTTATATGTGATAGTAAATAGGTTAGTCCTGCACAAGTTGTTCCAAAGAAATCTAGTGTTACCGTAATACAAAATGAAGAAAATAAATTAGTCCCAATGCGTACTGTCAATGGCTGGCGTGTATGTATTGACTATCGCAAGCTAAATTCACTCACCAGAAAAGATCACTTTCTGTTACCTTTTCTAGATCAAGTCCTATAAAGAATAGCTGGTCATGCATAATATTGCTTTCAAGATATACACTCTGGATATAATTAAATTGAAATTGCAATTGATGATCAAGAAAAAACTACATTTACATTTTCTTTTGGTACTTTCGCATGTGAAAGAATGCCTCTTGGACTATGTAATGCGCCAGCTACTTTTCAACGCTGTATGTTAAGTATATTCAGTGATATGGTAGAACGATATCTAGAAGTGATTTAAACACAGTAAAATGTGTAACTGAAGATAAATTAGAAAATTTAGGAAATCCAGGATGTGAAAATCTGTTCCCTAAATCTATAGAATCCAATGTCAGTATCTTTAAACCAGATCTAAAACCACTTCCAATTAATCTGAAATATGTTTTTCAGGAAAAAAAATTGAAATTCATCCGGCAATCATATCATCAAAATTATCAGAAAGTCAAGAAAAGAATTCACAAAAGTATTAAAAAATCATCAAAGTGTTCTTGGATGGACTATAACTGATATAAAAGGTATAAGCCCACTGTTGTGTACTCATTGTATATATTTAGAAGAAAAAGCTAAATCAACTCGTCCAATGCAGAGAAGAATAAATCCACCCATAAAAGAGGTTGTTCACAACGAAGTACTAAAACTATTTGATGCAAATGTTATCTATCTTATATGTGATAGTAAATAGGTTAGTCCTGCACAAGTTGTTCCAAAGAAATCTAGTGTTACCGTAATACAAAATGAAGAAAATAAATTAGTCCCAATGCGTACTGTCAATGGCTGGCGTGTATGTATTGACTATCGCAAGCTAAATTCACTCACCAGAAAAGATCACTTTCTGTTACCTTTTCTAGATCAAGTCCTATAAAGAATAGCTGGTCATGCATAATATTGCTTTCAAGATGGACACTCTGGATATAATTAAATTGAAATTGCAATTGATGATCAAGAAAAAACTACATTTAAATTTTCTTTTGGTACTTTCGCATGTGAAAGAATGCCTTTGGACTATGTAATGCGCCAGCTACTTTTCAACGCTGTATGTTAAGTATATTCAGTGATATGGTAGAACGATATCTAGAAGTGATTTAAACACAGTAAAATGTGTAACTGAAGATAAATTAGAAAATTTAGGAAATCCAGGATGTGAAAATCTGTTCCCTAAATCTATAGAATCCAATGTCAGTATCTTTAAACCAGATCTAAAACCACTTCCAATTAATCTGAAATATGTTTTTCAGGAAAAAAAATTGAAATTCATCCGGCAATCATATCATCAAAATTATCAGAAAGTCAAGAAATAGAATTCACAAGAGTATTAAAAAATCATCAAAGTGTTCTTGGATGGACTATAACTGATATAAAAGGTATAAGCCCACTGTTGTGTACTCATTGTATATATTTAGAAGAAAAAGCTAAATCAACTCGTCCAATGCGGAGAAGAATAAATCCACCCATAAAAGAGGTTGTTCACAACGAAGTACTAAAACTATTTGATGCAAATGTTATCTATCTTATATGTGATAGTAAATAGGTTAGTCCTGCACAAGTTGTTCCAAAGAAATCTAGTGTTACCGTAATACAAAATGAAGAAAATAAATTAGTCCCAATGCGTACTGTCAATGGCTGGCGTGTATGTATTGACTATCGCAAGCTAAATTCACTCACCAGAAAAGATCACTTTCTGTTACCTTTTCTAGATCAAGTCCTATAAAGAATAGCTGGTCATGCATAATATTGCTTTCAAGATGGACACTCTGGATATAATTAAATTGAAATTGCAATTGATGATCAAGAAAAAACTACATTTAAATTTTCTTTTGGTACTTTCGCATATGAAAGAATGCCTTTTGGACTATGTAATGCGCCAGCTACTTTTCAACGCTGTATGTTAAGTATATTCAGTGATATGGTAGAACGATATCTAGAAGTGATTTAAACACAGTAAAATGTGTAACTGAAGATAAATTAGAAAATTTAGGAAATCCAGAATGTGAAAATCTGTTCCCTAAATCTATAGAATCCAATGTCAGTATCTTTAAACCAGATCTAAAACCACTTCCAATTAATCTGAAATATGTTTTTTTGGAAAAAAAATTGAAATTCATCCTGCAATCATATCATCAAAATTATCAGAAAGTCAAGAAAAAGAATTCACAAGAGTATTAAAAAATCATCAAAGTGTTCTTGGATGGACTATAACTGATATAAAAGGTATAAGCCCACTGTTGTGTACTCATTGTATATATTTAGAAGAAAAAGCTAAATCAACTCGTCCAATGCAGAGAAGAATACATCCACCCATAAAAGAGGTTGTTCACAACGAAGTACTAAAACTATTTGATGCAAATGTTATCTATCTTATATGTGATAGTAAATAGGTTAGTCCTGCACAAGTTGTTCCAAAGAAATCTAGTGTTACCGTAATACAACATGAAGAAAATAAATTAGTCCCAATGCGTACTGTCAATGGCTGGCGTGTATTTATCGACTATCGCAAGCTAAATTCACTCACCAGAAAAGATCAATTTCTGTTACCTTTTCTAGATCAAGTCCTAGAAAGAATAGCTGGTCATGCATAATATTGCTTTCAAGATGGATACTCTGGATATAATTAAATTGAAATTGCAATTGATGATCAAGAAAAAACTACATTTAAATTTTCTTTTGGTACTTTCGCATATGAAAGAATGCCTTTTGGACTATGTAATGCGCCAGCAACTTTTCAACGCTGTATTTTAAGTATATTCAGTGATATGGTAGAACGATATCTAGAAGTGATTTAAACACAGTAAAATGTGTAACTGAAGATAAATTAGAAAATTTAGGAAATCCAGAATGTGAAAATCTGTTCCCTAAATCTATAGAATCCAGTGTCAGTATCTTTAAACCAGATCTAAAACCACTTCCAATTAATCTGAAATATGTTTTTTTGGAAAAAAAATTGAAATTCATCCTTCAATCATATCATCAAAATTATCAGAAAGTCAAGAAAAAGAATTCACAAGAGTATTAAAAAATCATCAAAGTGTTCTTGGATGGACTATAACTGATATAAAAGGTATAAGCCCACTGTTGTGTACTCATTGTATATATTTAGAAGAAAAAGCTAAATCAACTCGTCCAATGCAGAGAAGAATAAATCCACCCATAAAAGAGGTT
This sequence comes from Ilex paraguariensis, assembly GCA_963454935.2. Classification (NCBI taxonomy): domain Eukaryota; kingdom Viridiplantae; phylum Streptophyta; class Magnoliopsida; order Aquifoliales; family Aquifoliaceae; genus Ilex; species Ilex paraguariensis. Next base: position 44,140 of record CAUOFW020002096.1, on the reverse strand, counting down.
GTTCACAACGAAGTACTAAAACTATTTGATGCAAATGTTATCTATCTTATATGTGATAGTAAATAGGTTAGTCCTGCACAAGTTGTTCCAAAGAAATCTAGTGTTACCGTAATACAAAATGAAGAAAATAAATTAGTCCCAATGCGTACTGTCAATGGCTGGCGTGTATGTATTGACTATCGCAAGCTAAATTCACTCACCAGAAAAGATCACTTTCTGTTACCTTTTCTAGATCAAGTCCTATAAAGAATAGCTGGTCATGCATATTATTGCTTTCAAGATGGACACTCTAGTTATAATTAAATTGAAATTACAATAGATGATCAAGAAAAAACTACATTTACATTTTCTTTCGGTACTTTTGCAGATGAAAGAATGCCTTTTGGACTATGAACGCGCCAGCAACCTTTCAACGCTGTATGTTAAGTATATTCAGTGATATGGTAGAACGATTTCTAAAGTGATTTAAACATAGTAAAATATGTATCTGAAGATAAATAAAAAAATTTAGGAAATCCAGAATGTGAAAATCTGTTGCCTAAATCTATAAATCCAATGTCAAGATCTTCAAACCAGATTTAAAACTACTTCCAACAATCTGAAATATGTTTTTCTGGAAAAAAATTGAAATTCATCCTGCAATCATTTCATCAAAATTATCTGAAAGTCAAGAAAAAGAATTCACAAGAGTATTAAAAAATCATCAAAGTGTTCTTGGATGGAAAATAACTGATATAAAAGGTATAAGCCCACTGCTGTGTACTCATTGTATATATTTAGAAGAAAAAGCTAAATCAACTCGTCAAATGCAGAGAAGAATAAATCTACACATGAAAGAGGTTGTTCACAACGAAGTATTAAAACTATTTGATGCAAATGTTATCTATCTTATATGTGATAGCAAATAGGTTAGTCTTACACAAGTTGTTCCAAAGAAATCTAGTGTTACTGTAATACAAAATAAAGAAAATAAATTAGTCTCAATGCGTACTGTCAAAGGCTGGTGTGTATGTATTGACTATCGGAAGCTAAATTCACTTACCAGAAAAGATCACTTTCCGTTACCTTTTCTAGATCAAGTCTTAGAAAGAATAGCTGGTCATGCATAATATTGCTTTCAAGATGGACACTCTGGATATAATTAAATTGAAATTGCAATAGATGATCAAGAAAAAACTACATATACATTTTCTTTTGGTATTTTCGCATATGAAAGAATGCCTTTGGACTATGTAATGCGCCAGCTACTTTTCAACGCTGTATGTTAAGTATATTCAGTGATATGGTAGAACGATTTCTGGAAGTGATTTAAACACAGTTAAATATGTATCTGAAGATAAGTTACAAAATCTAGGAAATCCAGAATGTGAAAATCTGTTGCCAAAATCTATAGAATCCAATGTCTGGATCTTTAAACCAGATTTAAAACCACTTCCAATCAGTCTGAAATATGTTTTTTTGGAAAAAAAAAAGAAATTCATCCTGTAATCATTACATCAAAATTATCTGAAAGTCAAGAAAAAAATTCATTAGAGTATTAAAAAATCATCAAAGTGTTTTTGGATGGACAATAGCTGATATAAAAGGTATAAGCACACTATTGTGTACCCATTGTATGTATTTTGAAGAAAATGCTAAATCATCTCGTCAAATGCAAAGAAGATTAAATTCACACTTAAAAGAGGTGGTTCACAATGAAGTACTAAAACTTTTAAATGCAAATGTTATCTATCCTATGTCTGATAGTAAATTGGTTAGTCCTTCACAAGTTGTTCCAAAGAAATATAGTGTTAGTGTAATACAAAATTAAGAAAATAAATTAGTCCTAATGCATACTGTGAAACTCGGGAAAATTTGAACTTTTTCTTAGAAAGGGCAAAATGGTAATTTAGCATCCTAATGCATATTTAACATACTCCTATTCTTGACCTTGGATGAGGAAACAGAGTTTGCCGTTGGATTCGTATCGCAAAATTTAGTCATCTGGTCAAATTTCGTCGAATTCTGAAATAGTCGAATTTTTGTACGACGTTTGAGGCGACTGCGAGGCGAATGACATTTTAAAGGTCCCCAAAACTGATTTTTTTTTTTCATTTTCTTAAAATTAAGTTAAATTTCCAATATAATTAATTTGAACTAAATCCGAGGTATAACGTATCGTTTCGGGATAAAAAACGGACCCGAAAATCAAAATATGCGGTGCGATGTGGACCACGCATTCGGGACTATAAATATCTACTTAACTTAGATATTTTGAGAAAAATATCTCATGTTCTTGACCCTTGGCCGGCCACAGAGAGAAGAGAGTGAAAAGAGAGAAAAACAAGAAGTTGTTCAAGCTTCAATCTAAGATTTCTGGAGTTCCGTCGGTCGGAATTCGTCAAGACAAGAATCAAAGTTCATCTGCTCGACAAGGACTACAAGTACGTACCAAGAAAAGTGAATTTCACGGAAGGTCCAAAGAAAAGACTTTGGAGGAATCAAAGGTTCTATGGCTTGTTTTGGTGTTTTTAGAAGTTCTACCACTTCCTACACGCTACAAGAGGTAGTGTTTTTCCTACTTTGGTTTTGTTCTTATCTTAAGGGGCTGATTTTGGGCTGTTTAGTGCCTAAATTGTGGGCTATTTTTGGACTGAGGTTGTGACTGTTCTTGGACTGAAACTGTGACTATTTTTAGGCTTACATTGTGACTGTTTTTGGACTGAAATTATGACTATTTTTGGACTGAGGTTGTGACTGTTCTTGGACTGAAACTGTGACTATTTTTAGGCTTACATTGTGACTATTTTTGGACTGAAATTGTGACGGCTCGATGGGCACGGGTATAGACCATTGCATTCCATATGCATTGCATGTTATGTGCTCTACTTTCTACATGCTATGTGTTACTTGTTATGCGAATTATATGCATGATAGAAATGTATATGGAAGGGAATACACTGGGGTTAGAAAACATAACCTTGGGAGTTTGGAAAAAAAGGGATGAATGGTATAGTTCAATGAGTAAATGTCTACTAAATACTTGATCCCTAACTTGAGATATTAACTAATTGATCTATTGTTATCTTATGTGCGTGTAGATGGCAACTAGAGGAAGGGGATGTTGGGGTGGACAGAATAACCAACCACCACCACTGGCCTGTGACCAACAAGCCTTCATGGAGGCTATTGGTGCGGCGGCTGCTACCATTGCACAAGCTAGTGCTACGGCCGCTACTATTGTAGAGACAAGTGCAAGTGGGAGTCAAGGAGGTTCAAGTCACCTCTAGAAGTTCAAGGCACACAATCCTCCAATCTTTCTGGGAGGGGCGGATCCTATGGTGGCTGACCATTGGTTCAGACAAATGGACAAGATCTTGAGGGCTATGAAGATTACCACCGATGCCACGAAGATAACGCTAGCTATTTTCAGCTAGAGGGAGAATCCCATGTGTGGTGGGATTGGGTCAAGGACTCAAGGAATTTGGAGACCATGACTTGGGCAGAGTTTAAGGAGCTCTTTATGTGCAAATATTTCCCCATAGCTGCTAGACATGCAAAGGTCCGGGAGTTCCTAGACCTCAGATAAAGAATGATGTTAGTGATGGAATACGTGGCTAAGTTCACAGAATTAGCACGTTTCCCTGATGATTATGTGGCCACAGATATGGCCAAAGTGAGGAAGTTCAAAGATGGCTTGAAGTTGTCCATTCGAGGCAAAATGGTGGGTCTTCTTCTGTAAGACTTGGACTTAATGGTTGTCACAATAATGGTCATTGAAAGAGAGGTGGATGATGCACGGAACATCCGAGAGGCAGGTGTGAAAGATAAGAGAAATGAGGGTTAATCCTCTTCTTCTAGTGTAGGGAAGAAGTAGAGGACTTCTGATCCGCAGGGGCATCAAGGGCAAGGCCGCGGCTATTAAGGCCAAGGCCAAGGTTAGTCCTCCCGAGGCGGGAGAAACTTCAGGACTACGTATCAGACAGGTCAAAAGACTTGCTATCATTGTCATCAGCCAGGCCACGTGGGGAAAGATTGTCCCCAGTAACAGGGATCCCAGTCCCAGTCTTCAGTGGGGTACTCACAGACGCACTCTATTCCTCCCTATCCTACCATGGGTCGGGGGAGCCATTATCACTACTTCAAGTGCAGGGACTTCGCAAGCAGGCCAGATGGGCCAGGGCATGGGTCGAGGCCAGGGACAGGGCTCACAAGCGGGTACTTCAGGGACCCAGGGGCGTGTCTCCGCCATGATACCATAGGCTGAGCTGACAGATCCATCGATGATAAAGGGTATATTTCTACTCTCTCGCTTATGGACTAGAGTATTGTTTAATTCTGGTGCATCACATTCTTTTATTGCTGTATCTTGTGTGAAAGAATTGGGCTTAGAGGTTGAGACCTTGGAAGAGCCATTGCATGTAAGTTCTCCCCTGGGAATTACGGTGAGAGTTGATCAAATATGTTAGGTTGTGAGTTAGAGATTTCGAGGATTCTACTCACTGTGGACCTTAGGGTCATGGACATGTCAGAGTTTGTTGTTATCCTTGGTATGGGCTGGTTGATGGCACACCGTGTTGTTATTGATTGTGATCCTAAAAAGGTCACTGTTTTTACTCCGGAGGGGGTTTGTTTTAAGTTCCAGAGAGAAAAACATGATGTTTTACCCTAAGCAATGTACGATTCTGGATGGCACGGGCAGTTAATGAGTTGGCATGCGAGCCTTACTTTGTAGGATGAGTTGAGACAAGAGTTAGGTCTACCTTTGGTGGTTTGTGAGTATGAGGATGTTTTTCTAGATGAACTACCGGGATTACCTCCACATAGGGATGTAGACTTCACCATTGAGTTACATCCTGGTATATCACCCATTTCTATGACTCCACATAGGATGGCGCCTATTGTGTTACAAGAACTCAAGGTCCAATTGCAAGACTTATTGGACAGAGGTTTTATTAGGCCGAGCACCTCACCTTGGGGCGCTTCAATATTGTTTGCCAAAAAGAAGGACAAGACCCTTTGATTGTGTATAGATTATTGGCAGTTGAATTTGGTTACTATCAAAAATAGATAACCTTTGCCGAGGATTGATTGCTTGTTTGATCAGTTGAGAGGGGCGCGAGTCTACTCCAAGATAGGTCTTCTCACTAGTTACCATCAGTTGAGAGTTAGGGAGGAAGATATCCCTAAGACGGCGTTCAGAATGTGATATGGGCATTTTGAGTGCACAGTCATTCTATTCGGATTGACGAATGCTCCAGCGGCATTCATGGATCTCATGCATAGGGTGTTTCAACCCTACTTAGATCAGTTTGTTGTAGTCTTTGTTGACGATATCTTGATCTACTCCATGTCTGAGGAGGGACATGAGGGTCACTTGAGGATTGTTCTTCAGACCTTGAGAGACCATCAGTTGTACGCCAAGTTCAGCAAATGTAAATTTTGGCTTACGGAGGTGAAATTTTTGGGACACGTGGTGTTGGCTTCGGGTGTATCTATGGACCCAGAGAAGGTCGAGGCAGTTATGAATTGGGAAAGGCCAAAGTCAATCTTCGAGATACGTAATTTTTTGGGATTGGCAGGGTACTACAAGAGATTTATTGAGGACTTCTCCCGATTAGCTGCGCCTATGACTAAGTTGACTCGGAAAAAGGTCAAGTTTGAGTGGAATAAAGCTTGTGAGAAGGCATTCCAGGAGTTGAAACGAAGGCTTACTTCAGCTTCGATCTTGATAGTCCCAGAACGGGGGCAGAGGTACATGGTCTATTGTGATGCCTCGAAGGACGGGCTGGGATGTGTTTTGATGCAGTCCAGAAGGGTAGTAGCTTATGGTTCTCGACAGTTGAAGAATCACGAGCAGAATTATCCTACTCATGACATGGAATTGACGGCCATTGTCTTTGCCTTGAAGGCTTGGCGCTACTACTGATATGGTGAGCAGTTTGAAGTGTTTTCGGACAACAAGAGTCTGAAGTATTTCACACAGCGGGATCTCAACATGCGGCAATGCCAGTGGATGGAGTATTTAAAGGACTATGATTTCACTTTGCATTACCATCCTGGTAAGGCAAATGTGGTGCCTGATGCACTTAGCCAAAAATCATGGGGAGTTTTGGCTAGTGTAGCTTCCCAGGAGTGGGAGATGCTCGAGACTGTGGGATAGTTCAGGCTACACTATGGAGATCAGACTCAGGGTACTTTGGGGAGCCTGGTGGCTACACCTTCCCTACTAAGCAATGTGATTGAGTCCCAGAGATTGGATGCAAAGTTATCATCCATCAGGGATCGAGTATGATTAGGTACAGGTGACGAGGGTTGGGCCATTCACTCGGATGGTAGTCTTCGATTTAAGAGAAAAATTGTGGTTCCCCAATCAGTGGAGCTTAGAGAAGAGATTCTTAGAGAGTTTCATTGTTCCCATTTTGTTGTGCATCCAGGTGCCACGAAGATGTACCATGATCTTCGTCGCCAATATTATTGGAGCGGGATGAAGAAAGATGTTGAAACTTTCGTTAGCCGATGTCTCACGTGTCAGCAGGTTAAGGCTAAGCACTAGAGACCAGCCGAATTACTTCTGCCTTTAGAGGTAGCTGAGTGGAAGTGGGAACATGTCACGATGAATTTTGTGACTCACTTGCCATGGACATCATGGGATCATGATGCGGTGTGGGTGGTAGTGGACCGACTTATCAAGTCGGCACACTTTTTAGCGGTGCGGATGACTTTCACACTAGAGGAATTCTACGGGTTGTATATACGGGAGATTGTCCGGTTACATGGAGTGCCCATATCTATTATATCGGACCAGGATCCTAGGTTTATGGCTCATTTTTGGGAGAATTTTCAGCGAGCCATGGGGACACAGTTAATGATGAGCACTATTTTTCATCCCCAGATGGACAGTCAGTCTGAGAGGACTATCTAGACTTTAGAGGACATGCTACGGGCATGCTTCCTAGATCTCAAGAGTAGTTGGGAAGATCACTTACCCTTGGTGGAGTTCGCATACAATAACAGTTACCAGGCGAGCATACAGATGGCACCCTATGAAGCACTATATGGGAGGCTATGTCATTCTCCAGTTTGTTGGACGGAGGTGGGAGAGAGATCCTCTCTGGGTCTGGATTTGGTCAGGGACACCTCTGAGAAGGTGGACTTGATACGAAAGCGTCTTCTTACGGCTCAAAGTCAATAGAAGTGCTACGCCGACAGACGGCGGCGACCTCTGAAAATTGAGGTGGGAGATCATGTCTTCTTGAAGTTGATGCCTAAGAGAGAAGTGGTTAGGTTTGATTAAGCGAGAAAAGCTATCGCCAAGGTGTATCGGGCCCTTCGAGGTACTCGAGAAGGTGCTGTGACAGTACCGAGAAGTAGAGGAGGCGACATGGGAGCGCGAGGACACCATCCATACCAATTATCCTTTCTTATTCAAGGATGGAGGTACATTCTTATAGTCTTTTAGCATTATTTGACTGTTGCATATGCATGTGACTGTATGTGCATGTGTATGTGAATTTCGGGGACGAAACTCTTTTAAGGGGGGAAGAATGTGAAATTCGGGAAAATTTGAACTTTTTCTTAGAAATGGCAAAATGGTAATTTTCTATCTTAATGCGTATTTCAAATACTCATGTTCTAGACCTCGGATGAGGAAACAGAGCTTGTTGTTGGATTCGTATCGCAAAATCTAGTCACCCTGTCAAATTTCGTCGAATTATGAGATAGTCAGATTTCTGTACGTCGTTCGTGGCGACTACGAGGCGAATGACATTTTAAAGGTCCCCAAAAATAAATTTTTTTAAAATTAAGTTAAAGTTTCAATAAAATTAGTTTGAACTAAATCTGAGGTATAACGAATCGTTTCAGGACGAAAAACGGACCCCGGAAGTTGGAAATATGCAGTGCGATGTAGACCACACATTCAGGACTATAAATATCTACTTAACTTAGATAATTTTGGAAAAAATATCTCATATTCTTGACCCTTGGCCGGCCATAGAGAGAAGATAGTGAAAAGGGAGAAAAACAAGAAGTTCTTCAAGCTTCAATCCAAGATTTCCGGAGTTCCGTCGGTCGAAATTTGTCGAGCCACGAATCAAAGTTTATCTTCTCGACAAGGGCTACGAGTATGTACCAAGAAAAGTGGATTTCACCGAAGGTCCAAATAAAAGACTTTGGAGGAATCAAAGGTTCTTGGGCTTGTTTTGGTGTTTTTAGAAGTTCTACCACTTCCTACACACTACAAGAGGTAGGGTTCTTCCTACTTTGGTTTTATTCCTATCTTAAGGGGTTGTTAAGGGGCTGAATTTGGGTTGTTTAAGGGGCTGATTTTGGGCTGTTTAGTGCCTAAATTGTGGGCTGTTTTTGGACTGAAATTGTGACTATTTTTGGACTGAGATTGTGACTGTTTTTGGACTGAAATTGTGACTATTTTTGGACTGAAATTGTAAATGATTTTGGATGGAAAAGTGGAATGTTTTTGGATAGAAAAGTGGACTGTTTTTGGACTGAAAAGTGGACTATTTTTAGGGACTATTTTTGGGCTGTTATGTGGGCTACTACATGGGCTTTTATGCGTTATATTGTGCCTTTGTAACTAAGTGTGTTATTGGCCAAAAAAAAAATTGTGATATCACTTGCCTATGATTATGAAAGTGAAGATTTGGGAATAGAATTTGCTTGGGCAAATTTCTACTTTAAGTTTTGTTTGTGGAAGTTACTAATATAATTTTCTTGAGACTTGGTATTATGTGGAAATGGTTGTGTAAAAATCACTTAATATGATTTCTTGAGCTATGTGGTGACTTGGAATGTGTTATGTGATTATATGACTTGAGTGCCTTTAAGGTGTTTGAGAAAATGCCTATGTGGAATAAAGTGTGTTAATTGCATGAGATTATGCTATAACATGCTTGGATGATGTGGTGAAATGAAATCATGGGCTTATGACATGATTTATGATTGAAAATGTAATTGTTGGTACATGCATGTTATGATATATTCACATTGTGACAAATATGGTATCTATATGCTTAGAACATAACTTACCATGATATGTTGAGATTGTTCATATGTCTTTCATGGCATATTGAATATGTTATAATTGTGCAATGAGACATCATATTGCATATGTACGGTAACATCGCATCATGTGGGTGTGTGCATGGTTGTCGTCAACACCACACTTGGTGGATGACGAGTGGACTCCATTAAGCTTGGTCGAAGACTTGGCCGAAGACTTGGCCGAGTTGCATAGGTTGCATGGTAATTAGGGTTGGGGTAAGCAAGGAGGGACTAGAAGATTCCTCTGGTGCAAGGTCCGGTGATTCGGATACGCATTCCATTGACTTGGCCCATGAAGTGTGTGGGTGTACGCGGAGCCCTTGGTGTAAGTCCATAAATTTCGAGTAGGTTGGAGACCCTTGGTGTAAGCCAATGAACATTCACCCCATACAAAGACCCTAGGTTGGTAAAATTCATTTGATGTGCAACATAAATGACGATTCCATATACATTGGCACTTACATGTGTTGATGCAAACCCTTACATGTCTAAACTATCAACAATCATCCAATTAGCTTCGTTTTGCATTTAATGTCTCCATTTACATCCTAAATCAAAATATAAGAATAATAAGTATATTTAGGCTCCAAATAAGTATAAAAGGATAAATATTAAAAGAAAAAAAAATGACATTTTGCATTCTCATCAATTAGTTAGCTTAGAGGAATTGAAGAAAAATGTTGATGGATATACTAGTTCTACATCATGTTGTTATAAATGATTCTAAGAGACAGATGATAATTTGATTTTGGTTAATGAATGATGCTAGACATGGATCTTTATACAAGCCATACTAGCTATATTGGAGATGGGTATAGATAGAATTTGTGACAAAAGACACCCAAACTCGAGGTAGACAAGTATAGAAGAACCAAACAGTCCGGCGGACTACCTTTCACCAATTTGATCATAACTCTTTGTTGGAAAGTCCAAATTGTGCACCGTTATTTTTTTAGAACCCTAACTCGTATATCTTTCCAACCATATAGGTCACACATACTAGAAATATCTGAGTCAAATCAGTTTATTCTCCGAAGTTGGTCAAAAATTTGTACTGTGGTGTTCATTGGATAGTCAAGTGTTGTACTTTCTTCTTAGAATTTGAAAGTATAAACGCCCACAGGTTTATCTTAATATAGTAATATACTTGTTTAGTGATTCTTATATATATAATGATGTAAGAATAAACCATATATATTGAAACCGTAAGAATAAATACTACGGATGAATAAAATAATAATTTTAATGTTTCGAATATAAATTTATTTTAGTTTTGAAATAAATCATAAAAATTAATTTTTTTAGGTTCAAATAACATTAAAAATGAATCCGGAACGTCGAAAAACCTTAGGGTAGTCATATGGATCAAATTGAAGATTCTTAGTGGTAAAACTATAATTTTGGAGAAAATAAAAACAGACTGTGAACAGTGTTTTTCGGGGTTGGCTGTGTTTAAAACACTGATTTCAGCCCCTTTACCCTCATTTCTTTCGCTCCACTCTCACCCCACACCTCTTGGAACCCTAGGAGAAGGTAAAAGAAAGGAAGGAAAGGAGAAAGGAGGTCTATAGGACTTGGGCATTCACTTGGAATTTTTGATTCAAGGTAAGAGTTTCTCTCACTCTTGTTCATTGAGGCTAGGGCTATATATATATATATGTATATATATATATTTTTGACTTTAAATCTTAGATATGTGTTAGTAAATCTGTGAGGTTTGATATTCTTGCAAATATTATCATGTTTAAAATAAGTCTATGGTTGGCTTGCCATGAAACCTCTATTTCTTATTTTGAAAACCCTTGTTCTCATGAGAGATGGATTTTTCTCTCAATATTCATTTGTTCTTGATTTCTAAAACTTTAGTGCTTTGTGTTGAGTAATAAATGATGTTGTTGTGATCTTTTGTATTTTTCATTAATTGGTTATTGGAATTGTTACATGATAAATTTGGGGATTTTTGAGATATGCTTGCAAAATGAGAAATTGTGGATTTTGTAATTATTTGGAATTGTTGGTGAATTAAGAATATTTTGGTTTCCTCATTTGTATGGTTGTTGTGATGGATTTGGATTGCCATCGAGAGATGTCGTAGAGTGTTAGAGGTTAGTCTATCCCAGTGGGGGTGAGATAGTTTTCTAACATTTGTAGTGGATTGTCATTTGGTAATGCGACCACTATTGTTCACTGGAGTTCGAATAAGGGATGATATATTTTTCTTGGGAAGGGACACGTCACTGCCATTAGGATGGTAGACGCCCTTTCCTAAAGTGCTTGTGACTGTGATTGTGATTGGTAGACAAGGTATAATCGTTGGGTAGATTCATGAGTAGCAATCAACATACATGATAAGAGGATGAACCAATATGCATGGGATGATGGGTTGGATCGTCTTGCCAGTGCATTGGCATGGGACAATGCATCGGAAGGCGCCCTTCCTAAATAGCTTAAATTTGAAAATGGTATATTGTTGTGAAATTTACTTTATCCTTTCATTTGATTGTTGTTACGGCTTAAAGTGTTCGGTTTTTCCTTAAAAATTGATATATGTTATTTACAAAATAAAACCGACCGATTTTTATCTGTTTTCTAAACCTTGTTCAAGTTTGGAAGGATTTTTCTACAGAGCTTTGTGCTCACCCCCTGCAGTTAAACATTTTACAGATTATGGGCCAGAGGAGGAGCTCGGTGCCAACGAGCCGGGCCATGCAGAAGCTTCATTATAGGAGTACTTGGATCCCTCGTGGGACATCTAGAGATGTCATTTATTTTTGTGCTAGACTAGGAACGATTATGTACAATCATGTAAAGTCTAGTATTTTGTTTATTCTACTGCTAAGTTCAAATGTAATTCTTTTGATGTAGTAGCCCTGGTTTGGGCTTATTCTTTTGGATAATGTTGTAAATATTTTATGGATAAATGGACCTGGTGTGGTCAATGTAGTATAATTACACAGGTTCTGTTTTGGGTAGAGCTCCCCGAACAAAGGAGACTCTACCCGAATGTTATTAAATTAAGGACCCCCGATTATTTTTGGATTTTATTAGTTGTTCTCATGGTATGAATGGTTTTAGAAGGTAATGCCATCTAGGGTGATTTTTGGGGCGTTACACTTGAGGAGCTGGGAAGGGCTTGAGTTGATTTGCATAAGTGAGTCCCATCTCTTTTCATGGCATGACATGATAACTTCCAACATTGAATACATATTCTTACTTGGAATATTGATGTGAATATGAAATGTTCTATGTGAGCATTACATGTGCACTTAGGTGGGGAGTACCCTCTGTAGGAATTACTCTACTAGGCATGACTCACCCTAGATGGAAAAACATTTCAGGATCTGGATACACACCGGTGGACGACCCTCACTTGGATCCTCACGTTTGAAGAAGGCCGGATTGTGGCTTTATTTTGTGTTAATGTAAAACATTTGTGGAAATAATGTTTTGGGCAAGTAATCTTTTGTAAATAATTGTAATAGAACTTATATAGACTATTGTTAAACTAACCTTGCATGTTTTGATATAAATATGGATAATGGACCCGGTGTGACCAATGTTTACTTATAAATGGACCCGGTGTGGTCATTGTTGAATATTGGACCTCGGATGAGTCTTGTTATTATATGTTTGCATAGGTTGAGTTTTGGGTAGAGATTCTCATACAAATGAAACTTTGTCCGAATTTTGTCAAAATTATGGTTCCCGATAAATGGGCACAATGACGTGATATCGAATTACTCGGTATTCACGGGTATTCTGCAGATTGATGGGTAATCAACGGACCCCCGGATTTTGGGGTGTCACAGATAGTAAATAGGTTAGTCCTACACAAGTACTTCCACATAAATCTAGTGTTATTATAATACAAAATAAAGAAAATAAATTAGTCCTAATGCCTACTATCGTAGTCTGATGTGTATGTTTTGACTATCGGAAGCAAAATTCACACACCAGAAAATATCACTTTCCGTTACCTTTTCTAGATCAAGTCTTAGAAAGAATACTTGATCATGCATTTTATTGCTTTCAAGATGGGTACTCTGGATATAATTAAATTGAAATTGCAATAGATGATCAAGAAAAAACTACATTTACATGTTCATTTGGTATTTTCGCATATAAAAGAATGCCTTTTGGAGTATGTAATGCGCCAGCTACCTTTCAACGCTGTATGTTAGGTATATGCAGTGATATGGTAGAACGATATCTAGAAGTGATTTAAACATAGTAAAATATGTATCTGAAGATAAATCAGAAAATATAGGAAATCCAAAATGTGAAAATCTGTTGCCTAAATCTATAGAATCCAATGTCAGGATCCTTAAATCAGATTTAAAACCACTTCCAATCAATCTGAAATATGTTTCTCTGGAAAACAAATGACATTCATGTTGTAATCATATCATCAAAATTATCTGAAAGTCAAGAAAAAGAATTAACAAGAGTATTAAAAAATTATCAAAGTGTTATTGGATGGAAAATAGCTCATATAAAAGGTATAAGCCCACTGTTTTGTACTCATTGTATATATTTAGAAGAAAATGCTAAATCATCTCGTCAAATGCAAAGAGGATTAAATCCACACTTGAAAGAGGTTGTTCACAATGAAGTACTAAAACTACTAGATGCAAATGTTATCTATCATATATCTGATAGTAAATAGGTTAGTCCCACACAAGTAGTTCCAAAGAAATCTAGTATTATTGTAATACAAAATAAAGAAAATAAATTAGTCCCAATGCATACTGTCATAGGCTGGCGTGTATGTATTGACTATCGGAAGCAAAATTCGCTCACCAAAAAATATGACTTTCCGTTACCTTTTCTAGATCAAGTCTTACAAAGAATACCTGGTTATCCATATTATTGCTTTCAAGACGGGTACTCTGGTTATAATTATATTGAAATTGCAATAGATGATCAAGAAAAACTACATTTACATGTTCATTTAGTATTTTCGCAAATAAAAGAATGTCTTTTGGACTATGTAATGCCCCAGCTACCTTTCAACACTGTATGTTAAGTATATTCAGTGATATGGTAGAATGATATTTAGAAGTGATTTAAACACAGCAAAATATGTATCTGAAGATAAATCAAAAAATCTAAGAAATCCAGAATTTGAAAATCTGTTCCCTAAATCTATAGAATCCAATGTCAAGATCTTTAAACCATATTTAAAACCACTTCCAATCAATCTGATATATGTTTTTCTGGGAAAAAAAATTAAATTCATCTTGTATTCATATCATCAAAATTATCTGAAAGTCTAGAAAAAGAATTAACAAGAATATTAAAAAATCATCAAAGTGTTCTTGGATAGAGAATAACTGATATAAAAGGTATAAGCCCACTGCTGTGTACTCATTGTATCTTTTTAGAAGAAAATGGTAAATCATCTCGTCAAATGCAAAGAAGATTAAATCCACACTTAAAAGAGGTTGTTCACAATGAAGTACTAAAACTATTAGATGCAAATGTTATCTATCATATATCTGATAGTAAATAGGTTAGTCCTACACAAGTAGTTCCAAAGAAATCTAGTGTTACTATAATACAAAATAAAGAAAATAAATTAGTCCCAATGTGTACTGTCATAGGCTGGCGTGTATGTATTGACTATCGGAAGCTAAATTCACTCACCAGAAAAGATCACTTTCTGTTACATTTTCTAGATCAAGTCTTAGAAAGAATAGCTGGTCATGCATATTATTGCTTTCAAGATGGATACTCTGGTTATAATTAAATTGAAATTGCAATAGATGATCAAGAAAAAACTACATTTACTTGTTCTTTTGGTGCTTTCGCATATGAAAGAATGCCTTTTGGACAATGTATTGCGCCAGCTATCTTTCAACGCTGTATGTCAAGTATATTCAATGATAAGGTAGAACGATATCTAGAAGTGACTTAAACACAGTAAAATATGTATGTTAAGATAAATCAGAAAATCTAGGAAATCCAAAATGTGAAAATCTGTTGCCTAAATCTATAGAAACCAATGTCAAAATCTTTAAACCAGATTTAAAACCACTTCCAATCAATCTAAAATATGTTTCTCTGGAAAAAAAATGAAATTCATCCTGTAATATTATCATCAAAATTATCTGAAAGTCATGAAAAAAAATTAACAAGGATATTAAAAATCATCAAAGTGTTCTTGGATGGACAATAGCTGATATGAAAGGTATAAGCCCACTGCTGTGTACTCATTGTATCTATTTAGAAGAAAATGCTAAATCATGTCCTCAAATGCAAAGAAGATTAAATCCACACTTGAAAGAGGTTGTTCACAATGAAGTACTAAAACTATTAGATGGAAATGTTATCTGTCATATATCTGATAGTAAATAGGTTAGTCTTACACAAGTAGTTCCAAAGAAATCGAGTGTTTTTGTAATACAAAACAAAGAAAATAAATTAGTGCCAATGCATATTGTCATAGGCTGGCGTGTATGTATTTACCAAACCTGACCACTCCTCTCCTAGGCATCACCTTCAAGAAGACATAATCTCCCACCTCAAACTGCAGAGGTCGCCGCCGTCTGTCGGCGTAGCACTTCTGTCGGCTCTGAGCCATGAGAAGACGTTTCTGTATCATGTCCACCTTCTCAGAGGTTTCCTTGACCAAATTCAAACCTAGAGAGGATCTCTTTCCCACCTCTGTCCAACAAACTGGAGAACGGCATGGCTTCCCATATAATGCCTCATAGGGTGTCATCTGTATGCTCGCCTGGTAACTGTTATTATATGCGAACTTCACCAAGGGTAAGTGATCTTCCCAACTACCCTTGAGATCTAGGACGCATGCCCGTAGTATGTCCTCTAAAGTCTGGATAGTCCTCTTAGACTGACCGTCCGTCTGGGGATGAAAAGCAGTGCTCATCATTAATTGTGTCCTCATGGTTCGCTGGAAACTCTCCCAAAAATGAGTTGTAGACCTAGGATCCCAGTCTGATACAATAGATACGGGCACTCCATGCAGCCGGACAATCTCCCGTATATACAACTCATAGAATTCCTCTAGTGTGAAGGTCATCCGCACCACTAAAAAGTGTGCCGACTTGGTAAGCCAGTCCACTACCACCCATACCGCATCATGACCCCGTGATGTTCGTGGCAAGTGAGTCACAAAATCCATCGTGACATGTTCCCACTTCCATTCAGCTACCTCCAAAGGCTGGAGTAATCCTGCTGGTCTCTGCTGCTCAGCCTTAACCTACTGACACGTGAGACATCAGCTAACAAAATTTCCAACATCTTTCTTCATCCCGCTCCAATAATATTGGCGACAAAGATCATGGTACATCTTCGTGCCACCTGGATGCACAGCAAAATGGGAATAATAGAACTCTCTAAGAATCTCTTCTCTGAGCTCCATTGACTGGGAACCACAATTCTTCCCCTAAACCGAAGACTACCATCCGAGTGAATGGCCTTACCCTCGTCACCTATACCTAACCATACTCGGTCCCTAATGGATGATAGCTCTGTGTCCTAACTCTGGGACTCAATCACCCTGCTTAGTAGAGACGGCGTAGCCACCAAACTCCCCAAAGTACCCTGAGCCTGACCTATATAACATAGCCCTAACTGTCCCATAGTCTCGAGCATTTGCCACTCTCGCAAAGCCACACTTGCCACAACTCCCCGTGACTTTCGACTGAGTGTATCAGCCACCACATTTGCTTTACAGGGATGATAATGCAAAGTGAAATCATAATCTTCAAGGTACTCCATCAACATGCGTTGCCTCATGTTGAGGTCCCGTTGTGTAAAAATATACTTCAGACTCTTGTGGCCCGAAAACACTTCAAACTGCTTGCCATACAGGTAGTGATGTCAAGCCTTCAAGGCAAAGACAATGGCCGCCAACTCTATGTAATGTGTGGGGTAATTCTGCTCGTGATTATTTAGCTGCCGAGAACCATAAGCTACCACCCTCTCAGACTGCATCAAAACACATCTCAGCCCGTCCTTCGAGGCATCACAATAGACCGTGTACCTCTGTCCCCGTTTTGGAACTATCAGAATAGGAGCCGAAGTAAGCCTCCTCTTCAACTCCAAGAATATATTCTCACAAGAATCATACCACACAAACTTGACCTCTTTCCGGGTTAACTCCATCATAGGCCCAACCAATCGAGAGAAATCCTCAATAAATCGCCAGTAGTACCTCGCCAATCCCAAGAAACTACGTATCTCGAAGACTGACTTTGGTCTCTCCCAATTCATAACTGACTCAAACTTCTCCAGGTCTACAGATACACCAGAAGCTGACACTACATGCCCCAAAAACTTTACCTCCGTAAGCCAAAATTCACACTTGTTGAACTTGGCGTACAACTGATGCTCTCTTAATGTCTGGAGAACAATTCTCAAGTGACCCTCATGCTCCTCCTCAGACTTGGAGTAGATCAAGATGTCATCAACAAAAACTACAACAAATTGATCTAAATAGGGTTGGAACACCCTGTGCATGAGGTCCATGAATGCCGCTTGAGCATTCGTTAATCCAAATGGCATCACTGTGAACTCGAAATGCCTATACCGCATTTTGAATGCCGCCTTAGGGATATATTCCTCCCTAACCCTCAACTGATGGTAACCGGTACGAAGATCTATCTTGGAATAGGCCCATGCCCCTCTCAACTGATCAAATAAGTTATCAATTCTCGGCAAACGGTACCTATTCAACTGTTGATAGTCTATGCACAATCGAAAGGGTTTTATCCTTCTTCTTGGCAAACAACACCGGAGCGCCCCAAGGTGAAGTGCTCATTCTAATGAAGCCCTTATCCAATACTTCTTGCAACTGGACCTTGAGTTCTTGCAACTCAGCTGGTGCCATCTTGTATGGAGTCATAGAGATAGGCGATGTACCAGAATGCAACTCAATGGTGAAGTCTACATCCCTATGTAGAGGTAATCCTGGTAGCTCATCCGAAAAAATATCCCCATACTCACATACAACCTGAGGAAGGCCCAACTCCTGTCTCGCCTCGTCCTCCAGGGTAAGGCTTATAAGCCAACCCATCAACTGTCCGTGCCATCTAGAGTCATACACAGCCTGAGGTAAAGCATCACGATTTTCCCCTGGAACTTGAAACAAATACCATCCGGCGTATAAGCAGTGACCCTCTTTCAATCACAATCAAAGATTACCAGATGTGCCGACAACCAATCCATACCAAGGATAACATCAAACTCGGACATGTTCATGACCTTAAGGTCCACGGTGAGTAGAATCCCCGAGATCTCTAACTCACAACCCTGACATATCTGATCAATTCTCACCATAGCTCCTAGGGGAGAACTCACCTACAATGGTTCTTCCAAGGTCTCAACCTCTAAGCCCAAGTCTTTCACACAAGTTACAGCAATAAATGAATGTGATGCACCAGAATCAAATAATACCCTTCCCCATAAACGAGAGAGTAGAAATGTACCCTGTATCACTGACGCATCTGTCGGCTCAGTCTGAGGTATCATGGCGTAGACACGCCCCTGGGTCCCTGAAGTACTGGCTTGTAAGCCCTGGCCTCGTCCTCGAACCATGCCTTGGCCCATCTGGCTAGCTTGCGGTGTCCTTGCATGAGAAGTAGTAGGGCCTTGTGCTGCACCCTCGAACTGGTATTGGTTGCCCTGACCCATAGTAGGGTAGTGAGGAGCATATTGCGTCTGTGGTTGCCCCACTGAAGTCTGGGACTGCGATGACCCATGACCCTGGGATCCCTGCCTCTGAGGACAATCCCTCTTCATGTGACCCGTTCGGTGGCAATGATAGCAAGTCCTCTGGCCAGCCTTGGTAGGAAGGCCTCTGATTTCTCTCACCTTAGGAGAATTGACCTTGGCCTTGGCCATGATAACTGCGGCCCTGTCCTTGAAACCCTTGTGGAGTAGAAGTACTCTACTTCTTCCTTGAGCTAGAAGAAGAGGATTGACCCTTCTTTTTCTTGTCTTTTGCACCAGACTCCCGGATGCTCCTTGTGTCATCCACCTCTCTCTTAATGGCCATAGCAGTCTCGACCATCGAGTCTAAGTCTTGTAGAAGAAGACCCACAATTTTACCCCAGATGGACAACTTAAGACCATCCTCAAACTTCCTCACTTTGGCCATATCTATGGCCACGTAGTCATCGACAAAATGGGATAACTCTGTGAACTTAGCCTTGTACTCCATCACCGTCATCGTCCCTTGTCTCAAGTCTAAGAACTCCCGAGCCTTTGCATGTCGAGCAGCCGTTGGGAAGTACATGCCCATAAAGAGCTTCCTGAATTCTGCCCATGTCATTACCTCCAAGTTCTTGGAGTCCTTGACCCAATCCCTCCACACTTGTGATTCTCCCTCTAGCTGAAAAGTAGCTAGCATTATCTTTGTGGCATCGGAGGTAATCTCCATAACCCTCAAGATCTTGTCCACTTGTCGAAACCAATGGTCAGCCACCATAGGATCCGCCCCTCCCAGAAAAATCAGTGTATTGTGTGCCTTGAACTTCTGGAGGTGACTTGAACCTCCTTGACTCCCACTTGCACCTGTCTATGCAATAGTAGCGCCCGTAGCACTAGCTTGTGCAATGGTAGCCGCCGCCACACCAATAGCCTCCATGAAGGCTTGTTGGTCAAAGGCCGGTGGTGGTGGTTGGTTGTTCCGTCCACCCCGACGTCCCCTTCCTTTAGTTGCCATCTACACACACATAAGATAGCAATAGATCAATTAGTTAATATCCCAAGTTAGGGATCAAGTGTTTAGTAGACATTTACTCATTGAACTATACCCTTTTTTTTCCAAACTCCCAAGGTTATGTTTTCTAACCCAGTGTATTCCCTTCCCTATACATTTCTATCATGCATATAATTCACATAGCAAGTAACACATATCATGTAGCAAGTTAAGCACATAACATGAAATGCATATGGAATGCAATGGTCTATACCTGTGCCCATCAAGCCCTAGGTTATTCATATGCCTATGCTCTAATAGCAACCCATCAACCCGCGGAATACCCGTGGATACCGAGTAATTCGATATCACGCCATTATGCTCCATTTACCGGGAACCATAATTTTGACGAAATTCAGACAGAGTCTCCTTTGTACGGAAAGCTCTATCCAAAACTCAACCTGTGCAATCATATAATAACAAGACCCATCCAAGGTCCAATATTCAACAATGACCACACCGGGTCCAATTATAAGTAAACATTGGCCACACTGGGTCCAATTATCCATATTTATATCAACACATGCAAGGTTAGTGTAATAATAGTCTATATAAGTTCTATTACAATTATTTGCAAAAGATTACATGCCCAAAACATTATTTCCACAAATATTTTACATTAACACATAATAAAGCCACATTCGGCTTTCTTCAAACATGAGGGTCCAAAGTGGAGCCATCCACCGGTGTATCTCTCTCACCTGAAATATTTTCCTGTATAGGGTGAGCCAACGCCCAATAGAATAATCCCTACAGAGGCTACTCTCCACCTTAGGTGCATATGTGGTGTGTATAAGCAACAAACAACATTTAACAATCATTCCATACAAGAATATGCATTAAATGTGGAATGTAATCATGTCATGCCATGAAATGGGATGATACTCACTCATGCACTTAAACCCAAGTCATCACCGACTCCCACGACACAATGCAATGCCAAGGTATACTGAATCCGTCAATTGACCAAAAAATCCACCAAATGATCATTTGAAATAAAATTTGTTTAATTATAAAACCAAATCATTGATGGGTGTTACTCATTTTTATGAGTACTTTGTAAATCAAAATCTTGTGTCTTGTTGGGCAACAGATTTTGGATTTTATACTGCCGGTTCCATACACCATACTACACTTTTTCGGAATTTCACCACAAGGGAGTGTATAACCAAGTTGCCAGGTCTTGCACTTGAGGGGGGAATCTACCCCTTCTTGCTATACCCGACACAAGTTTTCTTTCATGCAACCATGTGACTCATTCGGATTTTCAACCCAACTTTCCCGAGTCCACTCATCAATCACCAAGAATGGTGTTTGATTAACCATGCATACACACACCCACACTCATGACTCATGCCCATGATTGTGATGTCATGTTTCCATGCATATGCAATGTGATGCACCGTTGCACAACAACATAAAGTTCAATATGCTATGAATGACATACGAATAATTTCCAACACATCCATGGTAAATTATATCCTAAGCATATAAATACCATATTTGTCACAATGTCAATATATATCAAAGCATGCATATATCAACAAGTACATTTCAATCATAAATCATATCATAAGCATATGATTTCACATTACTACATTATCCAAGCATGTTATAGCATAATCTCATGCAATTAACTCACTTTATTTCACAAAGACATTTTATCAAACATCTTAAAGGCACTCAAGTCATATATTCACATAACCATTCCAAGTAACCACATAGCTCAAGAAATCATACTAAGTGATTTTTACAAACAATTTCAAGTAACCACATATTACAAGAAACAAAATCACTTCAAGATAGAATGTATATTCCATCCATTTCTCATATCCACCAAAACACCAACCTCATGCAAAGGCTATACCACCCCACATGCTTAAATCTCTCTCCTATGAACACCATAGGTTAGAATGAACCAAAGTAGGAAAACCCTACCTCTTGAAGCGTCAATGAATACTAGAACCTCCAAGAACACCCCCAAAAGCTCAAGACTTTGATTTCTCTAAAATCTTGCCTTTTGATCTTCGGTGAAAATCTTCGTCCTTGGTACCCACGCATAGCCCTCGTTGCATAGAGCAACTTTAATTCTTGGCTCGAGCGATTCTGACCGACGAATCTTTGGAAAATCGAAGGAGAAGGCTTAAGATTTTTGGTTTTTCCCTCTTTGCTCTCTTTTCTCTCTTAATCTCTGATACAACGTGCCATAAGGAAGGAAAAATCTGATATTTCAGATATTTTACCCCTATTTATAGTTTTAAAGACTTGGCCCTCGTCGTGCCAAGTGTCCTCCTTTATTCGGGTTCATTTTTCGCTCCAAAATGATTAAATTTCGTACCGATTTAAGCTCAAATTATTTTATATGAACCTTATTTGAAATATTTTCTAAATTTCAAAATTTTAATAAAAATTTTATTTTTGGAGGACACCGGACACCGTCACCTCGAAAAACGTAAAAAACCTGACTATCTCAGAATTTAACAAAATTTGTCTAGATAACTAGATTTCGTGAGACGAATCCAATGGTGAGGTCCGTTTCATTATTCGAGGCCATGAAAAATACCAGCTTACAACCCGCAGTATAATGATAAATTACCATTTTGCCATTTTTTTTTTTTTTAAAAAGTTCAAATTTTCTCGGGTTTCACAAACTGTTGCCTAAATCTATAGAATCCAATGTCAGGATCTTTAAACCAGAATTAAAACCACTTCTAATCAATCTAAAATATGTTTTTCTTAAAAAGAAATAAAATTCATCCTATAATCATATAATCAAAATTATCTGAAAGTCAAGAAATAGAATTCACAAGAGTATTAAAAAATCATCAAAGTGTTCTTGGATGGACAATAGCTGATATAAAAGGTATAAGCCCATTGATGTGCACTCATTGTATATATTTAGAAGAAAATGCTAAATCATCTCGTCAAATGCAAAGAAGATTAAATCCACACTCGAAAAAAGTTGTTCACAATGAAGTACTAAAACTATTAGATGCAAATGTTATCTATCCTATGTCTGATAGTAAATAGGTTTGTCCTACACAAGTAATTCCAAAGAAATCTAGTGTTATTGTAATACAAAATAAAGAAAAAAAATTAGTTCCAATGCGTACTATCATAGGCTGGCGTGTATGTATTAACTATCAGAAGCAAAATTCACTCACCAGAAAATATCACTTTCCGTTACCTTTTCTTGATCAAGTCTTAGAAATAATACCTGGTCATGCATATTATAGCTTTCAGGATGGACACTCTGGTTATAATTAAATTGAAATTGTAATACATAATCAAGAAAAAACTATATTTACATGTTCTTTTGGTACTTTCGCATATAAAAGAATGCCTTTTGGACTATGTAATGCGCCGACTACCTTTCAACGCTGTATGTTAAGTATATTCAGTGATATGGTAGAACGATATGTAGAAGTGATTTAAACACAGTAAAATACGTATCTGAAGATAAATCAGAAAATCTGGGAAATCCAGACCATGAAAATCAGTTGCCTAAATCTATAGAATCCAATGTCAAGATCTTTAAACCATATTTAAAACCACTTCCAATCAATCTGATATATGTTTTTCGAGAAAAAAAATGAAATTCATCCTCTAATCATATCATCAAAATTATCTGAAAATCAAGAAAAAGAATTAATAAGACTATCAAAAAATCAACAAAGTGTTCTCGGATGGACAATAGCTGATATAAAAGGTATAAGCCCACTACTGTGTACTCATTGTATATATTTAGAAGAAAACGCTAAATCATCTCGTCAAATGCAAAGAAGATTAAATTCACACTTGGAAGTGGTTGTTCACAATGAAGTACTAAAACTATTAGATGCAAATGTTATCTATCCTATATCTGATAGTAAATAGGTTAGTCCTAAGTAGTTCCAAAGAAATCTAGTGTTATTGTAATACATAATAAAGAAAACAAATTAGTCTCAATGCGTACTGTCATAGGCTGGCGTGTATGCTTGACTATCGGAAGCTAAATTCACACACTAGGAAAGATCACTTTCCATTACCTTTTCTAGATCAAGTCTTAGAAAGAATACCTGGTCATGCATATTATTGCTTTCAAGATGGATACTCTGGTTATAATTAAATTGTAATTGCAATACATGATCAAGAAAAAACTACAATTACATGTTGTTTTTGTAACGCCCCAAAAACCCCCTTGGGTGACATTACATTCTAAAAACCATTCACCCCATGAGAGCATTACGTAAATTCATCACGACGAAAGTTCATTCATCAACCATTCATATTTTAACAAAATTTGGGCAGAGTCTCCTTTGTACGGGGAGCTTTACCCAAAACACAACCTGTACAATTATATTACAATTGACCACACCGGGTCCACATATGCATAACTATTGACCACATCGGGTCTATTTATCCATCATAAAATAAACTTTCATTCATCATATGTCATATCCACAATGCCATCCCAAAAGAATAGGCCAAGTATGACAAATATATTCCCAAAAGAATTAAATTCCACTTGCAGTGAAATAACAAAATACTAGACTTTACATAATTTCAAAATAAACTCTCTAGTCTAGTACAAAAGAAATATAACTCTAGGCATCCAGTTCAGGACCCCCGTTCCCCTCTAGGGGAGCTTCCCCATGCACTGGTTCATCTACTTATAACTCCTCCTCATAGACGAAATCTGAAAAGATATTATTTGTAGGGGATGAGCACTAAGCTCTGTAGCAACATTCCTTCCATACTCATACAAGGTTTAGAAAACAAGTAAAACAGTTCGGTCTTATTTTCCAAAATATCATATAACATTTGAAGTAAAACCGTGACATTTGAAATAGATCTCAAGTTTAAATAACAATAGTAATAGAAAGGAGCAATTTCAACTAAGTGCTAATAAACATCCATTACCAAAATATAAATCATTTCCCACACATGATATCATATTGTCCTCTCTAATGGGAGCATCCTTACAAGGAACCTCTCACCCTCAAGATTTGGTTTCTCAAGCATCCTTACAAGGAACCTCTTGAGAAAATCACATACTGTCCTCTTTTGGTGTGAGCATCCTTACAAGGAACCTCTCACCCTCAAGATTTGGTTTCTCAAGCATCCTTACAAGGAACCTCTTGAGATGGAATGAGCATCCTTACAAGGAACCTCTCATCCATGTTCATTCCAACAACCATACAAGATCACATCATCCCAACAATCATCACACATAACCAAGGATTCCATAAATCTCCAATTTACAAGCAAATTTCCAAAGATCCACAAATCCATTATGAGGCAATTTCAATAAACAATTAGGAAAATACAAGAGATCACCACCACATCATTTTCATTACTCACACAAAGCACTAAAGTTCTCAAAACCAAGCTTGAGCAAATGTAGAAAGAGAATTCCATATTTCCCCAAAAACTAGGGTTTTAAAGCTATAAAAGAAGTTTCATGGGTAATCAATCCTAACTTTGTTTAAGACATGCCATAATTGCAAGAAAACCAAGAAACAAGGAATTCCTAGCAAATACATACAAGTATGAGTCAAAACATATATATATATTAGCCTTAGCCTCAATGGACAAGCATGGAAGAAAAACCCCTACCTTGAATCAAAGTTTCAAACCACAAACCCAAGCTCTAATGACCTCCTTTCTCCCTTTCCTCCTTTCCTCTATCTTCCCCAAGGGTGCTAAGGGGTTTGGGGGTGAGAGATGTGAGAAAAAATGGAAGGAAATGGGCTGGTTTCTGTGTTTTAAACACAGCAGTCCGCGACATCACTGTTCATGGGCTGAATTTTGAGTTTTTTTTCCAAAATTACAGTTTTGCCACTAGAAATCTCCAATTTGATCCATACGACTACCCTAAGGTTTTTCGACGTTCCGGATTCATTTTTAATGTTATTTTAACCTAAAAACATTGCTTTTTATGATTTATTTCAAAACTAAAATAAATTCACACTTGGAACATTAAAATTTCTATTTTATTCCTTCGAACTACTATAGGTGATATCCTTACGATTTTATATATATATGGTTTATTCTTAAGTCATTACATATAGAAGAATCACTAAACAAGTACATTAATATATTAATGTAAACATATGGGGTTTTACACCTTTAAGGTCTAATAAGAAAGCACAACCCTTTACTATCCAAGGAGCACCATAGTGCAGATTTTTGGTCAACTTCATAGAATAAACTGATTTGACTCAGGTATTTCTAGGAGGTGTAACCTATATGGTTGGAAAGATATACGAGTTAGGGTTCTAACAAAAATAACGGTGCACAATTCGGACTTTCCAATAAAGAGTTATGATGAAATTAGCGAAAGGTAGTCTGCCGGACAGATTTTTGGACAGTGTAGACACTACTTCGTAATATGGACATAACTCCTTCCTCCTAGTTCCGATTGAGATGATTCAAGGTGATATGGAATCCTAAGAGAGAGATCTACAAATTTCATGTTTTAAGTTTTGAGAGATATGGACTGCATCAAGGTCGAAATCGAGCTTGATGTTACAGCCAGTGCACTGTTCATCCCTTTTTCATTCTACCAAATTCAAACACACATCACTACACATATCCCCATTTTTACAACAATTATTTACTATATATCTATATACATATATAAAAGAAAATGCGGGGTGTTACAATCCACCCCCCTTAAAGAAAGTTTCGTCCTCGAAACTTACCTCAAGTAGCGAACAAATATGGGTACTTCTCTCGCATTTCTAGCTCCGGTTCCCATGTAGCTTCTTCCACTCCATGGTGTTGCCACAAGACTTTCACCAATTTGATGACTTTGTTGCGAAACACTTTCTCCTTGGCGTCGAGAATCTTCACTGGTTGTTCTTCATAGGTTGCTCCATCTTGAATTTCAATATCTTCTAAGTCTACAACCGGCGTTGCATCCGATTTACACTTCCTCAACATGGACACATGGAATACGTCGTGTACTCCCGATAACTGAGCTGGTAACCGCAACTGATATGCCGCCTTGCCCACCACTTTGATCACTTCAAATGGCCCGGTATACCTTGGCGCTAACTTTCCTTCTTGCCGAATCTAAATACTCCTTTCTGGGGCGACACTTTGAGAAACACATAGTCCCCCTCTTTGAATTCTAATGGTCTTCGTCTTTGATCCGCGTAACTTTTCTGTCTACTCTGTGCTGTGCGTAGTCTCTCCCGGATGAGTTGAATTTTCTCTGTAGTCTCTCGAACAATTTCTGGCCCAAACAAACTACTCTCGCCCGCTTCTAACCAACACGTCGGGGATCTACATGGTCTTCCATACAAGGCCTCATAGGGTGCCATTCCAATACTGGTCTGATAGCTGTTGTTGTATGCAAATTCCACCAACGGTAAATGGTCACTCCAACTTCCCTTGAAGTCCAACGCGCAAGCTCGTAACATGTCTTCCACGATTTGTATCACCCTCTCGGATTGGCCATCCGTTTGGGGATGAAAGGCTGTGCTGAAATGTAACTCTGTCCCCATAGCTTGTTGTAGACTTTGCCAAAATCGCGCCACAAACCGAGAATCACGATCCGACACAATGGAGAGCGGAACTCCGTGCAACCTAACAATCTCACAGATATAGAGCTTGCTCAACGTCTCTAATGAGTCTGTGGTCTTCATACCCAAGAAATGAGCGGACTTGGTGAGTCTATCCACAATGACCCACACTGCATTATGCCTGCGCGACGTCCGTGGTAAACCCGACACGAAGTCCATGGTGATGTGATCCCACTTCCACTCTGGAATAGGCAAAGACTGTAGGACTCCTCCTGGCCTTTGATGCTCAATCTTCACCTGCTGGCACACCGCACATTTTGCCACATACTTGGCTACATCTCGCTTCATTCCCCTCCACCAGTATTGACGCTTCATGTCCCTATACATCTTTGTGCTACCGGGGTGGATAGCAAACTTGGAGCGATGACACTCCCCAAGTATCTCCTCCTTTAGGGACGAATCATCGGGAACACATAGCTTCTCCCCATATCTCAACTCTCCATTCTTCCAAGACCATCCTCCCATCGCTTCCCCATTCTCCAATCGGGCTCTAATCAAATCGAGTTCCGAATCCAGGCATTGCAACTCCATAACCCGTTGTCGAAGCGTCGGTTGAGCTACAAGGTTGAATAGATATGATTGATACTCCGGTCCATCCACCCATAGATCGTACTCCTCCAATGCATCAATCATTTTCCACCTATTTACCGCAAGAGAATTGATTTCACCCCGAGACTTCCTGCTAAGAGCGTCGGCAACTACATTGGCCTTCCCTGGATGGTAGTTGAGTGTGAACTCATAATCTTCCAAGTACTCAATCCACCTTCTCTGCCGGAGATTCAAGTCTTTCTGTGTGAAGATATACTTGAGGCTTTTATGGTCCGAAACACTTGAAATTTCTCCCCGTATAAATAACATCTCCACAACTTAAGAGCAAACACCACTGCAGCCAGCTCCAAGTCGTGTGTGGGATAATTCTGCTCGTGCACCTTGAGTTGCCTCGAGCCATAAGCCACTACCTTCCCTCCTTGCATTAGAACGCATCCCAATCCTCGTAGTGAAGCATCGGTGTAGACATCGTAGCCTTCCCCACTACTCGGAATAATGAGGATAGGGGCAGTCGTCAACTTCTCCTTCAAGGTGCGAAAAGCTAGTTCACACGCTTGAGTCCACAAAAATTTCTCCCCCTTCTTTGTAAGGCGAGTCATCGGCATCGCAATCTTGGAGAACCCTTCCACAAACCTACGATAATAGCCGGCTAACCCCAAGAAACTCCGTACTTCTGTCACGTTCCTCGGTGGTTCCCATTTCATCACGGCCTCAATCTTTGCTGGATCAACCGCTACTCCTTGCTCGGACACAACATGGCCAAGGAACTTCACTTCCTTCATCCAAAACTCACACTTGCTCATCTTTGCATATAACTTATGTTCTCTCAATGTTTGTAGCACAATAGAGAGATGACGAGCATGTTCCTCCTGAGTCTGTGAGTAAATCAATATGTCATCAATAAACACAATGACAAATTGATCGAGGTATGGCCGGAAGACTCTGTGCATCAAATCCATGAAGGCTGCGGGGGCATTAGTCAATCCGAATGGCATCACCGTATACTCGAAATGACCATATCGGGTACGAAAAGCAGTCTTAGGAATATCCTCCTCCTTAATTCGCAGCTGATGATACCCCGTGCGAAGATCAATCTTGGAGTAATACTTTGAACCCTCCAACTGATCAAATAAGTCATCAATTCTCGGCAACGGATACTTATTCTTCACGGTAACCCGATTCAACCTCCGGTAATCCGTGCACAACCGTAGAGTCTCATCCGTTTTCTTCACAAAGAGGACTGGGGCTCCCCAAGGTGAAGTGCTTAGACGGATAAACCCAATCGCCAACAATTGATCCAACTGCTTCCTTAGCTCCTTTAACTCCAAAGGTGCCATCCGGTAGGGAGCAATGGATATGGGTTCGGTTCCCGGATAGAGATCGATCTTGAACTCAATTTCCCTATGTGGCGGTAATCCAGGTAATTCCTCAGGAAAAACATCCGAAAACTCCGATACAATTAACACCACATCCGTATGGAGTTTATCCATGTTATCTCCCATCAAGCTAGCTAAGAAACTCAAATGACTTCCCGCTTTCGCTTTTAAGAATCTACTACCCATAGTAGGAAATGGATGGAAAGAATCTCGGTTATTCACAAAACTGAAAATTACTCCTCCCGGCAATTGAAATGTAATCCGCTTGCGGAAACAATCCAGTACCGCACGAAAAGTGGATAACAAGTTCATCCCAAAAATCACGTCATACCCCTTCATCTCTAAAGCAATTAAATCCACAATCAATTCGTGCTCCCCAATACGAAGCACACAACCCTTGCAGACTCGGCTAGTACCCAATTGTTCTCCCGTAGGCAAGTCAACAGTCAAAGCATGTTCTAACTTCTCGAAACCCAATCCCAAATTCATAGCATATGCAGTACGTATAAAAGAATGAGTAGCACCGGGATCAAATAAGATTCGGGCCCAGGAATTGTAGAGAAGAATGATACCTTCCACAACGGCATTGGCAATGTCCTCCTCCGGCTGAGTCAAAGCAAATACTCGCCCTTGGTTGGTGCCGCCAGGGGCTTGAGTTTGTATCGGTCGATGCGGTGCAGGCCTCGGTGGTGGTGGTTGGGCTGCTGGTACTTGTCTTGCGGTCTGGATAGGCCCTTGAGGTGGAAAAACTGGGCAATGCATCCGAATATGTCCCACACCTCCGCATGCAAAGCAAGATCGTGGGATAATACCAGCTCTAGTCTGAGTGTCTCCCTCTCCTCGGGCTGTCAAAAGTCGCTGTCCACCTGTTGGGTCTGGGCGACGGTATGGTGTCGGTCTCTGTGCCCCACTAGTGGTAGCACCCGTCCGAATTGGACCTCCTCTCAAGAAGCCCTGTCGTCGCTGGCTATCCTCTATGTCTCTCTCTACCAGTGCAGCTCTGTCCACCAAGTCCCCATACTCCCTAATCTTGAGAGCCACCAACTTCTCCCGGATGACCGGCCTCAGTCCCTGCTCAAATCGCTTAGCCCTGTCGGCCTCCGTAGATATAAATCCTGTAGCATAACGGGAGAGCTCGTCAAACCTCCTTTCGTACTCGGCCACCGTCGTGCTACCCTGTCGTAGAGCAAGAAAGTCAGCCTTCATTCGATCTCTGACTGATTCAGGAAAGTACTTGTCCTGAAATATTTGGTCGAACTCCTCCCAAGTGAGTGCATCAGTGTTCCTCCGTCTCTTGACCGAATCCCACCAATGGTCGGCCTCCCCCTCTAACAAATAGGTCGCCAAGCCAACCCTCAAATCTTCGGCAACTCCCATGCCGTCACATACCTTCTTCACTCTGCGTATCCACTTGTCTGCATCCAAAGGGTTAGAGCTCCCTTGGAAGGTGGGTGGATGTTGTCTCAGAAATTCTCGAAGAACCACCATCCTTCGATCTCCATTTCCAATTCCGGGTACTTCCGCTAGTGGTTGAGCTCCACCATTATGGTTGTTGTTCCCATTCTGGTTTTGTACCAAAGTGGTGAGCTCCTTCAAGCATTGATAGATGCCATTCATGGCATCGGGAGGT
Organism: Ilex paraguariensis; assembly: GCA_963454935.2. Lineage (NCBI taxonomy): Eukaryota > Viridiplantae > Streptophyta > Magnoliopsida > Aquifoliales > Aquifoliaceae > Ilex > Ilex paraguariensis. The sequence continues at coordinate 13,246 of CAUOFW020002096.1, read as the reverse complement.
GGTGGTGGTGGTGGATTTGCTTGACCTCCACGACCACGCCCACGTCCACGTCCTCGTCCTCGTCCTCCATCCATCCTGCACATCAATTCACAATTTAATTTCATTGAGGTACAAGACATCCTAATTATTGCTTTAATTTAAAGCCTAAGATTTATATAAAACATAGATCATCAATTTTGTTCAACCTAATCCTGCCTTTCTAGTGGTAATCCATAACCTACAGCTCCCATGTAAGACCTAAAGCCTAAGCTCTGATACCAAATTTGTAACGCCCCAAAAACCCCCTTGGGTGACATTACATTCTAAAAACCATTCACCCCATGAGAGCATTACGTAAATTCATCACGACGAAAGTTCATTCATCAACCATTCATATTTTAACAAAATTTGGGCAGAGTCTCCTTTGTACGGGGAGCTTTACCCAAAACACAACCTGTACAATTATATTACAATTGACCACACCGGGTCCACATATGCATAACTATTGACCACACCGGGTCTATTTATCCATCATAAAATAAACTTTCATTCATCATATGTCATATCCACAATGCCATCCCAAAAGAATAGGCCAAGTATGACAAATATATTCCCAAAAGAATTAAATTACACTTGCAGTGAAATAACAAAATACTAGACTTTACATGATTTCAAAATAAACTCTCTAGTCTAGTACAAAAGAAATATAACTCTAGGCATCCAGTTCAGGACCCCCGTTCCCCTCTAGGGGAGCTTCCCCATGCACTGGTTCATCTACTTGTAACTCCTCCTCATAGACGAAATCTGAAAAGATATTATTTGTAGGGGATGAGCACTAAGCTCTGTAGCAACATTCCTTCCATACTCATACAAGGTTTAGAAAACAAGTAAAACAGTTCGGTCTTATTTTCCAAAATATCATATAACATTTGAAGTAAAACCGTGACATTTGAAACAGATCTCAAGTTTAAATAACAATAGTAATAGAAAGGAGCAATTTCAACTAAGTGCTAATAAACATCCATTACCAAAATATAAATCATTTCCCACACATGATATCATATTGTCCTCTCTAATGGGAGCATCCTTACAAGGAACCTCTCACCCTCAAGATTTGGTTTCTCAAGCATCCTTACAAGGAACCTCTTGAGAAAATCACATACTGTCCTCTTTTGGTGTGAGCATCCTTACAAGGAACCTCTCACCCTCAAGATTTGGTTTCTCAAGCATCCTTACAAGGAACCTCTTGAGATGGAATGAGCATCCTTACAAGGAACCTCTCATCCATGTTCATTCCAACAACCATACAAGATCACATCATCCCAACAATCATCACACATAACCAAGGATTCCATAAATCTCCAATTTACAAGCAAATTTCCAAAGATCCACAAATCCATTATGAGGCAATTTCAATAAACAATTAGGAAAATACAAGAGATCACCACCACATCATTTTCATTACTCACACAAAGCACTAAAGTTCTCAAAACCAAGCTTGAGCAAATGTAGAAAGAGAATTCCATATTTCCCCAAAAACTAGGGTTTTAAAGCTATAAAAGAAGTTTCATGGGTAATCAATCCTAACTTTGTTTAAGACATGCCATAATTGCAAGAAAACCAAGAAACAAGGAATTCCTAGCAAATACATACAAGTATGAGTCAAAACATATATATATATTAGCCTTAGCCTCAATGGACAAGCATGGAAGAAAAACCCCTACCTTGAATCAAAGTTTCAAACCACAAACCCAAGCTCTAATGACCTCCTTTCTCCCTTTCCTCCTTTCCTCTATCTTCCCCAAGGGTGCTAAGGGGTTTGGGGGTGAGAGATGTGAGAAAAAATGGAAGGAAATGGGCTGGTTTCTGTGTTTTAAACACAGCAGTCCGCGACATCACTGTTCATGGGCTGAATTTTGAGTTTTTTTCCAAAATTACAGTTTTGCCACTAGAAATCTCCAATTTGATCCATACGACTACCCTAAGGTTTTTCGACGTTCCGGATTCATTTTTAATGTTATTTTAACCTAAAAACATTGCTTTTTATGATTTATTTCAAAACTAAAATAAATTCACACTTGGAACATTAAAATTTCTATTTTATTCCTTCGAACTACTATAGGTGATATCCTTACGATTTTAATATATATATATGGTTTATTCTTAAGTCATTACATATAGAAGAATCACTAAACAAGTACATTAATATATTAATGTAAACATATGGGGTTTTACACCTTTAAGGTCTAATAAGAAAGCACAACCCTTTACTATCCAAGGAGCACCATAGTGCAGATTTTTGGTCAACTTCATAGAATAAACTGATTTGACTCAGGTATTTCTAGGAGGTGTAACCTATATGGTTGGAAATATATACGAGTTAGGGTTCTAACAAAAATAACGGTGCACAATTCGGACTTTCCAATAAAGAGTTATGATGAAATTAGCGAAAGGTAGTCTGCCGGACAGATTTTTGGACAGTGTAGACACTACTTCGTAATATGGACATAACTCCTTCCTCCTAGTTCCGATTGAGATGATTCAAGGTGATATGGAATCCTAAGAGAGAGATCTACAAATTTCATGTTTTAAGTTTTGAGAGATATGGACTGCATCAAGGTCGAAATCGAGCTTGATGTTACAGCCAGTGCACTGTTCATCCCTTTTTCATTCTACCAAATTCAAACACACATCACTACACATATCCCCATTTTTACAACAATTATTTACTATATATCTATATACATATATAAAAGAAAATGCGGGGTGTTACAGTTTTGGTACTTTTGCATATAAAAGAATGCCTTTTGGACTATGTAATGCATCTCCTACCTTTCAACGTTGTATGTTAAGTATATTCAGTGATATGGTAGAACGATATGTAGAAGTGATTTAAACACAGTAAAATACATATCTGAAGATAAATCAGAGAATCTAGGAAATCCAAACTGTGAAAATCTTTTGCCTAAATCTGTAGAATCCAATGTCAGGAACTTTAAACTAGATTTAAAACCACTTCCAATCAATTTGAAATATGTTTTTCGGGAAAAAAAATGAAATTCATCCTGTAATCATATTATCAAAATTATTAGAAAGTCAAGAAAAATAATTAACAAGAGTATTAAAAAATCATCAAAGTGTTCTTGGATGGACAATAGCTGATATAAAAGGTATAAGCCCACTACTGTGTACTCATTCTATATATTTAGAAGAAAATGCTAATTCATCTCGTCAAATGCAAAGAATATTAAATCCACACTTGAAAGAGGTGGTTCACAATGAAGTACTAAAACTATTAGATGCAAATGATATCTATTCTATATCTGATAGTAAATAGGTTAGTCCTACACAAGTAGTTCCAAAGAAATCTAGTGTTACTGTGATACAAAATAAAGAAAATAACTTAGTCCCAATGCGTACTATCATAGGCTGGCGTGTATGTATTGACTATCGGAAGCTAAATTCACTCACCAGAAAAGATCATTTTCCGTTACCTTTTCTAGATCAAGTCTTACAAAGAATAGCTGGTCATGCATATTATTGCTTTCAAGATGGATACTCTGGTTATAATTAAATTGAAATTGCAATACATGATCAAGAAAAAATTACATTTATATGTTCTTTTGGTACTTTCGCATATAAAAGAATGTCTTTTGGTCAATGCAATGTGCCAGCTACCTTTTAACGTTGTATGTTAAGTATATTCAGTGATATGGTAGAACAATATCTAGAAGTGTTTTAAACACAGTAAAATATGTATCTGAAGATAATCAGAAAATCTTGTAAATCCAGAATGTGAAAATCTGTTGTCTAAATCTATAGAATCCAATGTCAGGATCTTTAAACCAGATTTAAAATCACTTCTAATCAATCTGAAATATGTTTTTCTGAGGAAAAAAAAATAATTCATCATGTAATCATTTCATCAAAATTATCTGAAAGTCATGAAAAAGAATTAACCACAATTAAAAAATCAACAAATTGTTCTTGGATGGATAATTGTTGATATAAAACGTATAAACCCACTATTGTGTACTCATTGTATATATCTAGAAGAAAATGCTAAATCATCTCGTCAAATGCAAAGAAGATTAAATCCATACTTGAAAGAGGTTGTTTACAATGAAGTACTAAAACTATTAATTAGATGCAAATGTTATCTATCATATGTGATAGTAAATAGGTTAGTCTTACACAAGTAGTTTCAAAGAAATCTAGTTGAAGGTAACTATCGATTGTAATCAATTGAAATGGAGTATTTGCGTAGAAATCAAGAAAAAATGGATTTGAGATGAAGAATGAGAGGATCCTCAAATTGAGCACAGAGAAATGAACCCAATCAACCTCAAGCACCTCCACAACAACCAGGAGCGGGAAATATCTTCAATGAGGTGATGTTTGAAAATTTTGAGCCACAGGCTTGGTACGATGCTAATTTTCTGACTAAAACTATTATTTCTGAAAGGCTGGTTATTTACGAAGATTTTGAGAACATAGGCATACGTCAAATTCTTGCAACTAGAGGATGGTTACAGTATGTTAGATTGTTTGTTCCTACTTATGATTGTCTAGTTAGAGAATTCTATAGTAATGCTGAGATTATTGGGGAAAGACAATTGCGATTATTTGTACGAGGTATTATTTTTCAAGTTACACCGGCTACTATAGCCAAATTGTTTCAACCCATGCAAAGACCTGAAAACCCACAATATCCATACACCGATTTACCTGATTTAGATACCAATATGGAGAGAGGTGACGAGTAATCCAGAATTTGGTTGGGGTAGACCAAATAAATATATCAAGCAAGGAGACTTGATTGATAAATACAGAATTTTAAACTTGATCACAAGATACAGTTTGTTACCCCAAGTCCAAAAGAATCAAATCTACACTGAGCATGCTTATTTTCTATATACATTTGGAATGGGGCATACCATAGATTTGCCAAATTTAATCCTGAATCAAATGGTACTTGCTGTGGATAGGAAAACTGTAACGCCCCAAAAACCCCCGTGGGTGACATTACATTCTAAAAACCATTTACCGTATGAGAGTATTAAGTAAAATTCATCACGACGAAAGTTTCATTCATCAACCATTCATATTTTAAAAAAATTTGGGCAGAGTCTCCTTTGTACGGGGAGCTCTACCCAAAACACAACCTGTACAATTATATTATAATTGACCACACCGGGTCCACATATGCATAACTATTGACCACACCGGGTCCATTTTTCCATCATAAATAAACTTGCATTCATCATATGTATACCCACACTATCATCCCAAATAATAGGTCTAATCTTAGCCTTTACATCTCCAAAATGTAATAATATAATGCAGCGGAAATAACAGAAATGAACTAGAGTTCAAAAGGATATTCTAAGCATAATCTAGTCTAGAACAAAATAAAAGTGTCGCTCTAAGCGTCCACCTCGGGATCCACATCCCCGTCAAGCGGAGTCTTCCAATGGGTGGGCTCCTCAGCTCCTAACTCCTCCTCAAGTGTGAAATCTGAAAAAAATTATTTGTAGGGGGTGAGCACGAAGCTCTGTAGCAAAATCCTCTCAACTCAAACAAGGTTTGAAAAACATAGCAAACGGTCGGTCTCATTTCACAACTAACATATATATAGGTTTGGAATGAAAACAGTGACATTTTAAAAGAGATCTCAAGTTTAAACAATAGCAATAATCAGTTAAAAGAATAAAGTGAGTTTAGCATCGATAAACAAAATTCTAATTTAAGCTATTTAAGAAGGGCTTCTCCCTAAGCAATGTCCCATACCAATGCATCGGCAAGAACGACCCAACTCCCGATTCCATGTATTTTTGGTTCATCCCCGTACCATGTTTTTTGATTGCTTCTCGTGAATCTACCTAACGATCATGCCTAGTCCACCAATTCCAACCAACAATCACAAATCTCTTTAGGAAGGGCGTGTACCGTCTCCTACGGCATTGACGAAATCCTCCCAAGGTGTCTAGTATACTAACCCTTTTCCTCGGTGTATATGTGAACAATAGTGATCGCGAGCACAACAACGATCCACTACGAGCATTAGGCAACCATCTCACCCCCATTGGGATAGACTAACCTCTAACACTCTACGGCATCTCTCGAAGGTAATCCAAGTCCATCACAACAACCATACAATGAGGAAATCAAGAATATTCACAATTCACAACAATTTCCCAAATATAGTAAAATCCCCAATTTTGTTTTCACATTTGTCATATAATCGAATAATCCAAGAAAATATGCAAGAGATCGTAATCTATATCATTGTGTTTATACAATATTCAACACTAAAGTTTTAAAATCAAAGACTGTAACGCCCCAAAAACCCCCTTGGGTGACATTACATTCTAAAAACCATTCACCCCATGAGAGCATTACGTAAATTCATCACGACGAAAGTTCATTCATCAACCATTCATATTTTAACAAAATTTGGGCAGAGTCTCCTTTGTACGGGGAGCTTTACCCAAAACACAACCTGTACAATTATATTACAATTGACCACACCGGGTCCACATATGCATAACTATTGACCACACCGGGTCTATTTATCCATCATAAAATAAACTTTCATTCATCATATGTCATATCCACACTATCATCCCAAAAGAATAGGTCCAATCTTGGCCTTTACATCTCCACAATGTAATAATATAACGCAGCGAAAATAACAAAAAAAAAAGAACTAGACTTCAAAAGGATATTCTAAGTATAATCTAGTCTAGAACAAAATAAAAGTGTCGCTCTAAGCGTCCACCTCGGGATCCACATTCCCTTCAAGCGGAGTCTCCCAATGGGCGGGCTCCTCGGCTCCTAACTCCTCCTCAAGTGTGAAATCTGAAAATGTTATTTGTAGGGGGTGAGCACGAAGCTCTGTAGCAAAATCCTCTCAACTCATACAAGGTTTATAAAAATATATAAAAGGGTCGGTCTCATTTTTCAACATAGCATAGATACATAATTTGAAATGAAACGGGTGCATTTTTCAAAGAATCTCAAGTTTAAGTAACAATAGTAATAGAAAGGAGCAATTTCAACCAAGTGCTAATAAACATCCATTGCCAAAATATAAATCATTTCCCACACATGATATCATATTGTCCTCTCTAACGGGAGCATCCTTACAAGGAACCTCTCACCCTCAAGATTTGGTTTCTCAAGCATCCTTACAAGGAACCTCTTGAGAAAATCACATACTGTCCTCTTTTGGTGTGAGCATCCTTACAAGGAACCTCTCACCCTCAAGATTTGGTTTCTCAAGCATCCTTACAAGAAACCTCTTGAGATGGAATGAGCATCCTTACAAGGAACCTCTCATCCATGTTCATTCCAACAACCATACAAGATCACATCATCCCAACAATCGTCACACATAACCAAGGATTCCATAAATCTCCAATTTACAAGCAAATTTCCAAAGATCCACAAATCCATTATGAGGCAATTTCAATAAACAATTAGGAAAATACAAGAGATCACCACAACATCATTTATTACTCAACACAAACCACTAAAGTTTTCAAAGCCAAGATTGAGTGACTATAGAGAGAAAAATCCATATTTCTCAAAAGTTAGGGTTGAGAGCAAAAACAAGAGAAAGTAGTTACCCAACCATAACATTGTTTAGAACATGATAATATTTGCATAGACATCAAGAATCAAAGGTTTCCTAACATAAATCTAAGATTTAGATCAAAAAAAAAAAAACCTATATGTATACATAGCCCTAGTCTCAATGTAAGAGAAAGAGAAGAAATCCCCTACCTTGAATCAAAGTTTCAAACCAAAAACCCAAGCTCTAATGACCTCCTTTCTCCCTTTCCTCCTTTCCTCTATCTTCCCCAAGGGTGCTAAGGGGTTTGGGGGTGAGAGATGTGAGAAAAAATGGAAGAAATTGGCTGGATTCTGTGTTTTAAACACAGCAGTCCGCGACAAATCACTGTTCATGGCTGAATTTTGAGTTTTTTCCAAAATTACAGTTTTGCCACTAGAAATCTCCAATTTGATCCATACGACTACCCTAAGGTTTTTCGACGTTCCGGATTCATTTTTAATGTTATTTTAACCTAAAAACATTGCTTTTTATGATTTATTTCAAAACTAAAATAAATTCACACTTGGAACATTAAAATTTCTATTTTATTCCTTCGAACTACTATAGGTGATATCCTTACGATTTTAATATATATATGGTTTATTCTTAAGTCATTACATATAGAAGAATCACTAAACAAGTACATTAATATATTAATGTAAACATATGGGGTTTTACACCTTCAAGGTCTAATAAGAAAGCACAACCCTTTACTATCCAAGGAGCACCATAGTGCAGATTTTTGGTCAACTTCATAGAATAAACTGATTTGACTCAGGTATTTCTAGGAGGTGTAACCTATATGGTTGGAAAGATATACGAGTTAGGGTTCTAACAAAAATAACGGTGCACAATTCGGACTTTCCAATAAAGAGTTATGATGAAATTAGCGAAAGGTAGTCTGCCGGACAGATTTTGGACATGTAGACACTACTTCGTAATATGGACATAAACCTTCCTCCTAGTTCCGATTGAGATGATTCAAGGTGATATGGAATCCTAAGAGAGAGCTCTACAAATTTCATGTTTTAAGGTTTGAGAGATATGGACTGCATCAAGGTCGAAATCGAGCTTGATGTTACAGCCAGTGCACTGTTCATCCCTTTTTCATTCTACCAAATTCAAACACGCATCACTACACATATCCCCATTTTTACAACAATTATTTACTATATATCTATATACATATATAAAAGAAAATGCGGGGTGTTACAATCCACCCCCCTTAAAGAAAGTTTGTCCTCGAAACGTACCTCAAGTAACGAACAAATGTGGGTACTTCTCTCGCATTTCTAGCTCCGGTTCCCATGTAGCTTCTTCCACTCCATGGTGTTGCCACAAGACTTTCACCAATTTGATGACTTTTTTGCGAAGCACTTTCTCCTTGGCGTCGAGAATCTTCACTGGTTGTTCTTCATAGGTTGCTCCATCTTGAATTTCAATATCTTCTAAGTCTACAACCGGCGTTGCATCCGATTAACACTTCCTCAACATGGACACATGGAATACGTCGTGTACTCCCGATAACTGAGCTGGTAACCGCAACTGATATGCCGCCTTGCCCACCACTTTGATCACTTCAAATGGCCCGGTATACCTTGACGCTAACTTTCCCTTCTTGCCGAATCTAAATACTCCTTTCTGGGGCGACACTTTGAGAAACACATAGTCCCCCTCTTTGAATTCTAATGGTCTTCGTCTTTGATCCGCGTAGCTTTTCTGTCTACTCTGTGCTGTGCGTAGTCTCTCCCGGATGAGTTGAATTTTCTCTGTAGTCTCTCGAACAATTTCTGGCCCAAACAAACTACTCTCGCCCGCTTCTAACCAACACGTCGGGGATCTACATGGTCTTCCATACAAGGCCTCATAGGGTGCCATTCCAATACTGGTCTGATAGCTGTTGTTGTATGCAAATTCCACCAACGGTAAATGGTCACTCCAACTTCCCTTGAAGTCCAACGCGCAAGCTCGTAACATGTCTTCCACGATTTGTATCACCCTCTCGGATTGGCCATCCGTTTGGGGATGAAAGGCTGTGCTGAAATGTAACTCTGTCCCCATAGCTTGTTGTAGACTTTGCCAAAATCGCGCCACAAACCGAGAATCACGATCCGACACAATGGAGAGCGGAACTCCGTGCAACCTAACAATCTCACAGATATAGAGCTTGCTCAACGTCTCTAATGAGTCTGTGGTCTTCATACCCAAGAAATGAGCGGACTTGGTGAGTCTATCCACAATGACCCACACTGCATTATGCCTGCGCGACGTCCGTGGTAAACCCGACACGAAGTCCATGGTGATGTGATCCCACTTCCACTCTGGAATAGGCAAAGACTGTAGGACTCCTCCTGGCCTTTGATGCTCAATCTTCACCGCTGGCACACCGCACATTTTGCCACATACTTGGCTACATCTCGCTTCATTCCCCTCCACCAGTATTGACGCTTCATGTCCCTATACATCTTTGTGCTACCGGGGTGGATAGCAAACTGGGAGCGATGACACTCCCCAAGTATCTCCTCCTTTAGGGACGAATCATCGGGAACACATAGCTTCTCGCCATATCTCAACTCTCCATTCTTCCAAGACCATCCTCCCATCGCTTCCCCATTCTCCAATCGGGCTCTAATCAAATCGAGTTCCGAATCCAGGCATTGCAACTCCACAACCCGTTGTCGAAGCGTCGGTTGAGCTACAAGGTTGAATAGATATGATTGATACTCCGGTCCATCCACCCATAGATCGTACTCCTCCAATGCATCAATCATTTTCCACCTATTTACCGCAAGAGAATTGATTTCACCCGAGACTTCCTGCTAAGAGCGTCGGCAACTACATTGGCCTTCCCTGGATGGTAGTTGAGTGTGAACTCATAATCTTCCAAGTACTCAATCCACCTTCTCTGCCAGAGATTCAAGTCTTTCTATGTGAAGATATACTTGAGGCTTTTATGGTCCGAAAACACTTGAAATTTCTCCCCGTATAAATAACATCTCCACAACTTAAGAGCAAACACCACTGCAGCCAGCTCCAAGTCGTGTGTGGGATAATTCTGCTCGTGCACCTTGAGTTGCCTCGAGCCATAAGCCACTACCTTCCCTCCTTGCATTAGAACGCATCCCAATCCTCGTAGTGAAGCATCGGTGTAGACATCGTAGCCTTCCCCACTACTCGGAATAATGAGGATAGGGGCAGTCGTCAACTTCTCCATCAAGGTGCGAAAAGCTAGTTCACACGCTTGAATCCACAAAATTTCTCCCCCTTCTTTGTAAGGCGAGTCATCGGCATCGCAATCTTGGAGAACCCTTCCACAAACCTACGATAATAGCCGGCTAACCCAAAGAAACTCCGTACTTCTGTCACGTTCTTCGGTGGTTCCCATTTCATCACGGCCTCAATCTTTGCTGGATCAACCGCTACTCCTTGCTCGGACACAACATGGCCAAGGAACTTCACTTCCTTCATCCAAAACTCACACTTGCTCATCTTTGCATATAACTTATGTTCTCTCAATGTTTGTAGCACAATAGAGAGATGAAGAGCATGTTCCTCCTGAGTCTGTGAGTAAATCAATATGTCATCAATAAACACAATGACAAATTGATCGAGGTATGGCTGGAAGACTCTGTGCATCAAATCCATGAAGGCTGCGGGGGCATTAGTCAATTCGAATGGCATCACCGTATACTCGAAATGACCATATCGGGTACGAAAAGCAGTCTTAGGAATATCCTCCTCCTTAATTCGCAGCTGATGATACCCCGTGCGAAGATCAATCTTGGAGTAATACTTTGAACCCTCCAACTGATCAAATAAGTCATCAATTCTCGGCAACGGATACTTATTCTTCACGGTAACCCGATTCAACCTCCGGTAATCCGTGCACAACTGTAGAGTCTCATCGTTTTCTTCACAAAGAGGACCGGGGCTCCCCAAGGTGAAGTGCTTAGACGGATAAACCCAATCGCCAACAATTGATCCAACTGCTTCCTTAGCTCCTTCAACTCCAAAGGTGCCATCCGGTAGGGAGCAATGGATATGGGTTCGGTTCCCGGTAGAGATCGATCTTGAACTCAATTTACCTATGTGGCGGTAATCCAGGTAATTCCTCAGGAAAAAACATCCAAAAACTCCGATACAATTAACACCACATCCGTATGGAGTTTATCCATGTTATCTCCCATCAAGCTAGCTAAGAAACTCAAATGACTTCCGCTTTCGCTTTTAAGAATCTACTACCCGTAGTAGGAAATGGATGGAAAGAATCTCGGTTATTCACAAAACTGAAAAATTACTCCTCCCGGCAATTGAAATGTAATCCGCTTGGGGAAACAATCCAGTACCGCACGAAAAGTGGATAACAAGTTCATCCCAAAAATCACGTCATACCCCTTCATCTCTAAAGCAATCAAATCCACAATCAATTCGTGCTCCCCAATACGAAGCACACAACCCTTGCAGACTCGGCTAGTACCCAATTGTTCTCCCGTAGGCAAGTCAACAGTCAAAGCATGTTCTAACTTCTCGAAACCCAATCCCAAATTCATAGCATATGCAGTACGTATAAAAGAATGAGTAGCACCGGGATCAAATAAGATTCGGGCCCAGGAATTGTAGAGAAGAATGATACCTTCCACAACGGCATTGGCAATGTCCTCCTCCGGCTGAGTCAAAGCAAATACTCGCCCTTGGTTGGTGCCGCCGGGGGCTTGAGTTTGTATCGGTCGATGCGGTGCAGGCCTCGGTGGTGGTGGTTGGGCTGCTGGTACTTGTCTTGCGGTCTGGATAGGCCCTTGAGGTGGAAAAACTGGGCAATGCATCCGAATATGTCCCACACCTCCGCATGCAAAGCAAGATCGTGGGATAATACCAGCTCTAGTCTGAGTGTCTCCCTCTCCTCGGGCTGTCAAAAGTCGCTGTCCACCTGTCGGGTCTGGGCGACGGTATGGTGTCGGTCTCTGTGCCCCACTAGTGCTAGCACCCGTCCGGATTGGACCTCCTCTCAAGAAGCCCTGTCGTCGCTGGCTATCCTCTATGTCTCTCTCTACCAGTGCAGCTCTGTCCACCAAGTCCCCATACTCCCTAATCTTGAGAGCCACCAACTTCTCCCGGATGACCGGCCTCAGTCCCTGCTCAAATCGCTTAGCCCTGTCGGCCTCCGTAGATATAAATCCTGTAGCATAACGGGAGAGCTCGTCAAACCTCCTTTCGTACTCGGCACCGTCGTGCTACCCTGTCGTAGAGCAAGAAAGTCAGCCTTCATTCGATCTCTGACTGATTCAGGAAAGTACTTGTCTTGAAATATTTGGTCGAACTCCTCCCAAGTGAGTGCATCAGTGTTCCTCCGTCTCTTGACCGAATCCCACCAATGGTCGGCCTCCCCCTCTAACAAATAGGTCGCCAAGCCAACCCTCAAATCTTCGGCAACTCCCATGCCGTCACATACCTTCTTCACTCTGCGTATCCACTTGTCCCGCATCCAAAGGGTTAGAGCTCCCTTGGAAGGTGGGTGGATGTTGTCTCAGAAATTCTCGAAGAACCACCATCCTTCGATCTCCATTTCCAATTCCGGGTACTTGCCTAGTGGTTGAGCTCCACCATTATGGTTGTTGTTCCCATTCTGGTTTTGTACCAGTGGTGAGCTCC
>CAUOFW020002095.1:0-57852 GCA_963454935.2 Ilex paraguariensis | reverse complement strand
TTTGCAACCCTTGTGGCTATCTCCAAAAGGAATTCTCAGTTGCCTAAACCAAGTTCTTCCCAAACGTCATCTAATATTACAAGAACCTTATTGTCATTTGTGAAGGTTCCAGCTCCATCAGAATGCTACCCCAGTAGACCATCCTAGTAGCCACCCTACTGACGGCTTGCGGCGGATGGCTGAAGCTTTGGCAAAACTTACCAAAGCCTTAGATGTGTTCCCTCTTCCTTGACTTATTTGGCTAGAAAACTCCCTATAAATAGGAAGCTTAGTGAAGGCCAGAAGCATGCTCAAGATCAGTGAGGAAGAAATAGAGAGAGAGAGAGAGAGTCGGGAGAGATCTCAGTGAGAATATTTTATAATAATTCTTGTATTTTATTTTCAGAGAGTGAAATAAATATATCATCTTTGTTTATATCATATTTGGTATATTTTTGGCCCTGGTTAACCAACAAGTGGAATCAGAGCTTTGGTTGGACACCAAAAAATTTTCTAACTCACTATTTTTGGTTCGTACGGGTTCTAAACGAACTTGAAATCAAATTCTGAGCGCACCATTGGATTTTCTTCGTCAAAACAAGTCGAACCCTATTGGCCTCGCATCAATCCGACGTCAAACGCTCTCTCACGGTCCTTGTCGGAAAGTTCACAAGCCGCCACAGTTGTTGTTAGAAAAGTTTGTCGGACCGATAATTGGAGCAAAGTTGAAGACAACAGAATATTCCACTCTGTCAAAGAATATTCCATCTCAGCTAATGAATATTCCTAGAGCACATTCCATCCAGAGAATATTCCATTAAGGGAATATTCTGTCACTGTCAGCATATTTCATCAAGTTTAACGAAATATTTCATTAAGTTGCCAAAAACTTTCCGAGTCAATTTTGAGCTCATTTTAGCTCTATTTTTTTTTGAACCATGACTCTTTATCAGCTATTTCAACCGTTTCGGACGCAACAGTGCACTTTGTTTTATAAAATTCAGTCCTAAAATTTTTAATTGAGACATTTAGAGCCTAAAAACTCAATATGTCCACGAAGGAATCAACGTCAGGAGCCATGATCAAACTCACTGCCTCTAATTATACACTTTGGAGACCTCGGATAGAAGATCTTCTAAGCTGTAAAGACTTGTACGATCCCTTGGAGGCAGAAGGTGTAAATCCAAATCCGACAAAATAAACGGAGTGGAAGAAACTGAACAGAAAAAACTATCAATCAAATCAGGCAATGGATTAACCACAGTGTATTCCACCATGTTGCATAAGAGACTGATGCACATGTCCTCTTGAAGAAGCTGGAAGACATGTACCAAGCCAAGACTGCTCAGAATGAAGCCCTTTTGATGAGGCGGTTTGTGAATCTGAAGTTAAAAAGTGGAACTTCAATTGCCGAGCACACTAGTGAGTTCCAGAGTCTGGTAATCAATTATCATGGATAGAGTTAAATCTGGGGGATGAAGTACAAGCTCACTTACTTCTCAGTTCTCTACCAGACAGTTGGGAAACGCTGATAGTCTCTCTCAGTAATTCGGGTCTAGGAGGAAAACTTACCATGTTAACGGTTAAGATGCCCTATTCAATGAGGAGGCTAGGAGAAAGGATGTTAGTAATGACTAGTCAAATGCCCTCATCAGCGAGAGCAGAGACAGACATCAAGGAGGTAGCAGAGGCAGGGGAAGAGGAAGGAATAAGAGTAGAGGAAGGTCACAAGATCTAGGGAGATCAAATGACGAAGGAAGACCTACATACAAGTGTTACCATTGTGGCATGCAAGGCCATATGAAGAAAAACTACTGCAAGTTGCAACGAGAGCAAGGCCAAGGCAGTAATCAGCCGAAGAAATAGGATGGAGAGACGTTAGTCACTCTCTCAGGGGACGTGGCTATTCTTTCTATCAATGAGGAGACATGCCTTTATTTTTCCAACCATGAAGCTGCGTGGGTGGTAGAAACTGCAACTTCATACCACGCCACTTCTCATAGCGATTTCTTCTCGACATACAAAGCTGGAGACTTTGGTACGGTGAGGATGGGAAACAACAATTCTTCCAAGATCGTGGGAATTGGTGATATTCAGATAAAAACGAATGTTGGTTGTACATTGGTATTGAAGGATATCCAACACGTGTTCGACCTTTGGCTAAATCTACTTTCTGGGATAGCCCTTGACAAACAGGGCTACGATAACCATTTCAACAATGGTATATGGAAGCTCACGAAAGGTGCAATGGTTGTCGCTCGAGGACATATTTGTGGCACGTTTTATAAGACCCATGTGAAGGTTTCCTCAGACAACCTCAATGCAGTTGAAAATGAGGGCTTCACCAAATATGTGGCACCAGAGACTTGGTCACATGGGAGAAAAAGGATTGTTTACCTTGGCAAAGAAGAATCTCATCACAATTGCCAAGGATGTTGCACTAAATCCTTGTGATCATTGCTTGTTTGGTAAACAACATAGAGTCTCGTTCAGTTCCTCTATGAAGAAGAGATTAGAGTTGTTAAGCCTGGTACACTCTGATGTTTGTGGTCCCCTGGAGGTGGAATCGTTGGGCGGCAACATATATTTTCTGACCTTTATTGATGATGTTTCACGAATGGTATGGGTGTACTTCCTAAAGATGAAGGACGAAGTGCTCGAATGCTTCAAAATATTTTATGTCATGGTAGAGCGAGAAACAAGAATGAAGCTAAAGGGCCTTCGAACAGACAATAGAGGCGAATATACTTCCAGAGAGTTTGAAGCATACTGTGAAAATTCTGGTATTAGACATGAGAAGACTATTCCACGTACCCCACAACACAATGGAGTAGCAGAGAGGATGAATCGAACCATTATGGAAAGAGCCTGATGCATGCTTAGTATGGCAAAACTGCTGAAGCCATTCTAGGGTGAAACTATTTGTGCCCCTTGTTATCTGATAAACAAATCACCATCAATATTCATTGAATTTTGATATTTTGGAGAAGGTGTGATCTAGTAGGAATCTCTCATATTCTCACTTAAGAATTTTTGGGTGCAAAGCATTTGCACATGTATCGAAGGAGCAAAGACAGAAACTTGATGTCAAGACCACTCAGTGCATCTTTATAGGCTACGAAGATGAAGAATTTGGATACAGATTGTGGGACCCAAAGGCCAAAATGATCATCAGGATCATAGATGTGGTGTTCCATGAAAACCAGGTGCATGAGGACTTTGAAAATTTCACAAAGTCCAGCAGTTCTAGTTCTAGTTCACAGGACATTGTTCCAGACCCAGCACCATTACAGTTCGGTACAGATAATTACGAAGTGCAAGATGAAACTACAGAAGCAGAGCAAGATGATGATGAAGATGTTGAGCAGGGGGAGCAACAACCCCCTCCACCAGATGTTGTAGGACCATCACAGCAACCAAAGGATGGTGTACCTTATAAAGCTAACGAGCCTCAATCACAAAGATCCGAAAGAAGATGCATTCCGTCGAGTAGATATCCAGAGTCAAACTATATTCTGCTTACTGATGAGGGGGAGTCGGAGAGCTTTCAGGAGGCACAAGCTCATACAAATAAAGACAAGTGGATGCAAGCCATGCAAGATGAGATGGATTCTCTGCAGAAAAATCAAACCTATGAGCTTCTTGAACTTTTAAAAGGCAACAAAGCACTGAGGAATAAATGGGTGTTTAAGCTGAAGAAAGATGGAAGTAGGAAATTGGTGAAGTATAAGGTTCAATTGGTCGTTAAGGATTTCAACAGAAGAAAGGAATTGACTTTGATAAGATTTTCTCACTAGTTGTTAAGATGACCTCAATTCGAGTCATTCTCGGATTAGTAGCCAGTTTAAACTTGGAGCTTGAACAAATGGACATGAAAAACTGCATTTCTTCAGGGAGATCTAAATAAAGAAATCTATATGGAACAGCCGGAAGGTTTCGAGGTTCCAAGAAAGAAAAATCTGGTCTGCAAGTTGAAGAAGAGTATGTACGACCTCAAACAAATGCCCAAAGAATGGTATAAGAAATTTGAATCATTCATGGTGGTTCAAGGCTACAAGAGGACTGCAGCAGATCAGTGTGTTTACATTCAGAGATTCTCGAATGGCAATTTCATTCCACTCCTCCTTTATATTAACGACATGTTGATCGTCGAAAATGATGCAATAAAGATTAGCCAATTGAAGAAGGAACTGTCCAAATCCTTTGATATGAAGGACTTAGGTCCAACTCAATAGATACTAGGCATGCAGATTGGTCATGATAGACAAACCAAGAAATTGTGGCTATCACAGGAGAAATACGTTGAACGGGTGATCCAGAGGTTCAACATGGATACTGCCAAGCCAGTCAGCTTCCCAATGGCAAATCATTTCAAGTTGAGCAAGAATTCATGTCCCTCATCAAAAAAGGAGATAGAAGATATGGAAATGATTCCTTACTCTTCAGCAGTTGGGAGTCTAATGTATGCAATGATATGTACAAGGCTAGATATTGCCCATGCAGTGGGCATGGTGAGTAAATTTCTGTCAAATTCAGGGAAAGAACACTAGGAGGCATCCAAGTGGATTCTTAGATACCTTAAGGGTACATCGAAGATATGCTTGTGTTACGGCGGAGTTGAACCAATTTTGGAAGGCTATACAGATTCAGATATGGAAAGAGATCTTGATGGTAGAAAATCTATGGATTTCTTTACACTTTTGTAGGGGAGCTGTGTCATGGCAGTCAAGGTTGCAGAAGTGCATAGCTTTATCCAAGACAAAGGCAGTGTATATTGCAGTAGCGGAAGCTGGTAAGGAAATGTTGTGGTTAAAGTGTTTTCTCTAAGAACTAGGTATTAAGCAGAAGGAATAAAAGGTGCATTGCGATAGTTAAAGTGCTCTGGACTTGAGCAAGAACTCAATGTACCATTCTCGGACGAATCATATTGATATTTGCTATCATTGGATACGCGAAGTGATGGAGCAACAGTTATTGAAACTAGTGAAGATCCACACAAAGGAGAATCCAGCAGACATGTTGACAAAGGTCGTTACTCGGGATAAGCTTGACCTATGCAGAGACATAGCTGGAATGAATGTCTGATTACATTCTTTTCCGATGGTTCTGAAAGGGGATATTTGAAGGTTCCAACTCATTCCAGCTCCATCAGAATGCTACCCAGTAGCTGACTTTACTACCTAGTAGCCACCCTACTGATGGCTTGCTGGTGGATTGCTTGACGGCGAACGGCTGAAGCTTTGACAAAGCCTTAAATGTGTTCCCTCTTCCTTAACTTATTTGGCCAGAAAACTCCCTATAAATAGGAAGCTTAGTGAAGGCCAGAAGCATGCTTAAGATCAATGAGGAAGAAACAGAGAGAAAGAGATTCGAGAGAGATCTTTGTGAGAATATTTTGTAATAATTCTTCTATTTTATTCCAGAGAGAGAAATAAAGATATCATCTTTGTTTATATCGTATTTGTGGTATATTTCTGGCCCCGGGTAACCAACAATTTGATAGTCTTGTAAAAAGTCTATCTGCTCTTGCAAGAAGATTGGTTTCCTTCTCAAGGCTCAAACTCAACATGCTTGTAAGGCCACCTTGAATCTTCATCAGTTCTTAGTTGTTCAAAACCGTAGCCATGGCAACATATCAATTGACTTTTCGGCCTTTGCGCTTTTGGCAACTTCCTCCACCATTGTTGTCTTGCCCACACCACCTATGCCACATATCCCAATCATATTGATCTCATCATTCTTCAGAGCATCCATCACTTCTTGTGTATTCAACATCCTGGATTCAAAGACTTTAAGACCTATTGATTTTGACACCAATGGCATTGGTAGTGCAGGCTATGAAAATTTAATGTACTGTTCACCATCTATTTTGAGTTTACAAATGTTTTGAGTCTTCTTCACTGCTCTCCTACTCAATGAGTAACGAGATAGCAGATTTGAACACCATCCATTCAGATTCGGACACCCCTTTCCAATTTTGTTTGTATGTTCAAGAACTTGCTCTACCTCATTCTTGACTGCATCCACTTCTTTTAGCCAGCCCTGGACATGTGGTCCAATAACTTCTATGTCATTTTTGGCTACATCTACTGATAGCTTCAACCCAGCTATTACATTTTCCAGATGCTTGACCTCGTCTCTAAGATTTTGAATGTTGTTGTTGTAGCAAAATAGATATCCAAACTGACATCCAATAGGAACCACCAAGTAATCCACAAAAAGTTCTGCAAATTTCCCCAAAACAAAGAACCCAATTGACACGGCCATTCTTGACTTCTTTTTTCTTTCTTTTTTTTTTTACCCTTTTTTGGCTCTTAAGTAGCATAGTTGAGCAAAGATTTTCAGCAGATGCAGAGCAAATTCACTAGAAACTCTATAGAAAGTTGTATCCGCTACACAATGACAACAAAATAACCGAGTATGGAGAAAGTAAAAGTGAGAAGAGAGAACATGTATTGCAATTAATAATAAGAATACTTCCTACTTGGTTTGATCAATTCCAAGGTAAAAACAAGTTTTTGTACAACCACACATCCAAAATCAGTTTCAACATGGAGAAAAGATAGTTGCAGATGATCTCCATAAAATGAAAAAAAAAAACAGACCCAGTTCAACTATTTGTAAGAACACCAATACATTGGATCAATTCACCATTTCGAACATGTGCTATGTGCTCCTATGGTAGATTTGAGTCTTAAAGCGATATCTATACCTTTGGGATTAATACAATTATTTACCTTGTGAGAATGTTTAGACGCACCTCTGTTTCTGGTATTGATTAAAGAAGCACAAAAAAGAAGGATGGAGCAACAAGAAAGTTTAGCAATCAGAGCCAGAAAGCACCAACAAGAAAGAATATGGAAAGAAGTAAATCACAGCAGATATAGAGTGAGAAAAGAGGATTTTCCTTGTACCAGTTCAGCCTACATTATTTCTTGGTCAATGAATGATTAAGTTGTAAAATATTGTAGCACATGATTCAGCTGGTGATGGAACTTCATTAAGTTACCATCCATTTTCTATAGATCTTTGATAAATGTTGCTTAAAATGGGTGGCTAACCTTGATTGTTATTTTCGTGATGATCTTCTTTATTTTTATAGCTTATTATAGGGGAGCGATGGGTATATTGCTGGTCTATGATGTCGCAGATGAATCACCCTTCAACAGTATCTCCATTTCCTAGACTCTTCTCTTCTGTCTCTCTTTTTGTCGGGCATATTCCTTACATGGTATGTCAAGTAAACAGGATGTATATCCTGATTCTTGGTTTAAATATTTGCAGACATCCGAAACTGGATCAGGAATATAAAGCAGCATGCCTCTAATAATGTCAACAAGATACTGGTTAGTAACAAAGATGACATGGACGAGAGCAAAAGGGTAATGAATATACTTGCCTATAATTTGTACTCAAACTGCTAGCTTTTAAGCATTATCATTAACTACTCTCTCTCTCTTTCTTTCTCCTTCCTTTGTATGGCAGGTTGTGCCAACATCACGGGGTCAGGCACTGACTGATGAGTATGGTATCAAATTTTTTGAGACAGTGAGTTCTGATTGTTGTGAAATCAAACGATGACAATAAAGTGAAATTAATGAAAAGAATGCAATCCAAACAATCACACAACACAAAATTTACATGGTTCAACAATTTACCTAAATCCACAAAACTACAGTAATTTCATTATTCTCACGAAAGAATACAGAAAGGGTGGTGGTCGTATAGAATCAATCCAAAACTCTAATCACCGAATAACAGTTTATATATGTCATACACACAGGGCTACAAAATGGGCCCCAAAATTTTTTCTCGAGGGTTCATTCATGAGCGCTATGGCTTGGGCCTATTGGCCCAAGCCTCCGCTCCATGGACTAAGCCTCAGAAAATTTTCATTAAAAAACTACGCAACATTATTTCGGGTCAGGTCATCATCTGGATCACACACAAACTAGACTCCGCAAAAAGAAACCCAACAAATCTTCCACTTGGAGACTAGTTCAATCACCAACATCAACCGCAATCCTCCAAGAATAGTCCCTTATCCCTACAACTCATCCTCTTGTACTCAAGCCAAAAGACCAACTGAAGCTGCACACAACTTCAACTTCTTAATAATAACACCCTTAGTCAACATTTTTGCCGGGTTTTTAGTTCCACAGATTTTCTCAAGTATCAACTGACCATCATTAGGTAAGGACCGTATGAAATGATACCTAATCTGAATGTGATTCGTCCTGAAATGAAATGTCAGATTCTTGGCAAAGAATATGACACTTTGACTATCACTGTAAAGAGTTTCCTTCTGTTTCTTTTTACCCAGTTCCTCCAAGAAACTCTATAATCAAATCATCTCCTTTGAAGCCTCTGACACTGCAACATACTTGGCCTCTGTAGTAGAAAGAGATATTTTCTTCTGCAGGTTGGAACCCCAAGACACGGCAGCACCACCCAAGGTGTAAACAAAACCGGTGGTGCTCTTCCTACTATCAGTGTCTCCGGCCAAGTCGGCATCAACAAAACCCTATAACTTCAAGCTATCTCCAATGAAACACAAACATGCTTCTGAGGAACCTTTCAGGTACCTCATAATCCACTTCATAGTCTCCCAATGTTGTCTTCCTGGGTTGCTCATGTATCTACTCACAACTCTCACTAAATGGGCAATGTTCGGTCTTGTGCAGACCATAGCATATATGAGTGAACCAATAGTTGAAGCATAAGGAACCTTACTCATGTAGTCATGTTTCTCCTCTGTCTTGGATGACTGATCTTTGCTGAGTCTAAGTGACTACCCAGCGGTGTGCCAACTAGTTTGGCTTGATCCATGTTGAATCTACTGAGTACTATTTTTCACATACTCAGCCTGCAACAATTTCAACGTGCCCTTGACTCTGTCTCTGATGATTCTCATACCAAGGATTTATTTTGCAGCTCCCAAATCCTTCATTGCAAACTGTTTTGACAACTGCTTCTTCAAATTTCCTCAATGTTGGACCCTGCAACGAGCATATCATCCACATACAACAACAAGATAACGTAATAATTGTCAAATTGCCTGACATAACAATAATGATCTTCCTGACACTTGATGTACCTTGAACTGCACATAAAATTGTCAAATTTCTTGTACCACTGTCTAGGAGCTTGTTTTAAGCCATACAAGCTCTTTCTCAGTTTGCAGACTAGATTCTCTTGTCCCTGAACAATGAACCCTTATGGCTGAATCATGTAAATGTCTTCTTCCAAGTCACCATGAAGAAATGTCGTCTTCACATCTAAATGCTCAAGATGCAAATCTTTAGTAGCAAAAATTGCCAATATTAGCCTAATTGTTGTGATCTTCACAGCAGGAGAGAAGATCTCATAGTAGTCAATGCCCTTCTTCTGCTGAAAGCCTTTTACAACTAGTCTTGTCTTGTACTTCTTACTGCCATCATGCTTAGTCTTCACACGGTACACCCACTTGTTGTGTAGAGCTTTCTTCCTAGATGGAAGTTCTGTTAATTCCCATGTCTAATTCCCTAGCAGGGAATGAGAATTCATCTCCTTTTTCATGGCTAACTCTCACTTGCTCGAATTCTCATCTTGCAAAGTTTCTTCATAACTTGGCGGTTCTCCACCATCTATCAACAAAATAAAACTTAGTATAGGCGAGAATCGCTGTGGGGGTCGGATAGTCTTGGAAGACTTATGAGTCGCTACTACAGGTGTGGATGGTTCAAGATCTAATTGCGGAATAAAGGGAATGGGCACACTGGACCCACTCTCACCATCATTGTCGTCCCTGCACTGCACTCTGACCTCTGGTAGGTCGACAAGCTCGGGTTGTTGAGGAATTGTATCAGCAACTGTACTGGACTTGTCCTTGTACATAGCTTTCTCATTGAACACCACATTTTTGCTCCTAATGATCTTTCGACTCTGCTCATCCCAGAATCGAGAACCAAATGTCTGATCTCCGTAACCAATAAAATAGCATTTTATTGATTTCGCCTCAAGCTTGCTGCGAGCATTAGCATCAACAAGAACATAAGAAACACAACCAAAGGTTCTAAGATGAGAAATTTTAACCTTTTTCCCACTCCAAGCCTCTTCAGGTAGTCTGCACTCCAATGGAACCGATGGTCCACGATTGATTAGGTACACTGCAGTGTTCACTGTTTCTGTCCAAAATGTAGGTAGTAGCCTTACGTGCAGCCTCATGTTCCTAACACGCTCATTGATGGTTCTGTTCATGCACTTAGCAATGCCATTTTGCTGTGGTGTCCCAAGAATGTTCTTCTCCATTCTGATACCTTGAGCTGCGCAGTACTCCTTGAATCCTCCATCAATGTACTCTCTGTCATTGTCAGACCTTAAACATTTTAACTTTAGGCCTATCTCTGTCTCAACTAGAGTCTTCCACTTTTTAAACACATCAAACACGTCAGATTTATGCTTCAAAAAATAAATTCATACCTTTCTACTATGGTTGTCAATGAACGTGACATAGTATCGAGAACGTCCAAGGGATGTCACTGGGGAGGGTCCCCATATATTTGTGTGTACAAGATTTAGTTTTCCTGATTTTAGAGCTCTGCCACTCTTCAAGAAACTGACCTTTTTCTGCTTCCCAAGTATACAGCTCTCACATATGCCCAAATCAACTGCTTTCAGTTCTGGTCGCTTACCTTTTGACACAAGTTCCTTTATGCCTTTCTGACTCATATGACCAAGTCTGCAATGCCATAGCTCTGCAGTACTCTCTATAGTGGTGGTGGCAATAGTATCACTAGAACCGTCTGTCATGTACAAAGTGCCAGTCTTGTTATCTCAGGCCAGCACCAGTGCTTCTTTAGAAACTTTCTAGGTGCTATTTGAGAACACTACTAAGTGACCACTGTCGTCGAGTTATCCCATAGAAATAAGATTCTTCTTGAACTCGGGAATGTGTCTGACCTTTTTTAAGGTCCACACGTTCCTATTAGGAAGTGTAATATCAACATCTCCTGTCCCCTCTATGTTCAGTGCCTGTCCGTCAGCCAGGTACACTTCCCCGAAATCACCAACAACATAATTTTACGTGATTTCTCGGTGAGAGGAGGTTTGAAAAGATGCCCTAGAATCCAGTATCTAGTCATCAACTGGACTATGAACTGCAAGTAATAGTGCGTCTTGCACTTCTTCAGCCACTACATTCGCACCATCGCTTTCCGTCTTTTTCATATTTTTGCAGTTCTTCTTTATGTGGCCAATTTTGCCACAATTTCAGTAAGTTGTTTGCTGTTGTCCAGATCTTGACTTGTTCTTGCCCCTGTTCTTTGATTTTGATGTTCCTTTATTTGAGTAGTTTCTGTCATATGACCTCCCTCGAGTATCAGCATTCTGAGCAGAACTCAATCCCGAGGTCTCACCAGAATCTTTCCTGCGCACCTCCTTAGCCAAAATTAAATCATGAATATCATCGTGTTTAAGTTTCATCTTACCAGCAGAATTACTAACAGCCATCCTCATGGATTCCCAACTATTTAGCAGTGATGCCAGCAATATCAGAGCCCAAATCTTATCATCAAATTCAATTTCAACAGATGATAATTGATTGATGATGGTATTGAACTCATTCAAGTGTTGGGTAACAGACGTACCATCTGTCATCCTCAGATTGAATAACTTTTTCATCAGATGCACCTTGTTATTCGCAGAATGCTTTTCATACATACTTGACAAAGCTGCCATGAGATTTGCAGTGGGCTTTTTCTTGGTAACGTTGTGTGCAATTGATCTTGAAAAGGTCAGCCGAATAACCCTAGAACTTGTCAGTCTAACAGTTTCCAATCTTCATCCTTCATACTCTTTGGTTTCGTCCCCAATAATGGAAGATGAAGATTCTTCCCATAGAGGTAGCCCTCTATCTGCATCCTCCAGTACCCGTAATATATGCCATCGAACTTCTCAATCCCAGATGTCTTCACTTCTTCTCCAACCATTGTTTATTTCAGACTTGAACCTGTCTCTGATACCAATTGTTGTGAAATCAAACAATGACAATAAAGTGAAATTAATGAAAAGAATGATAAGAATGCAATCCAAAAAATCATACTATAGAATTTACATGGTTTGACAATTTGCCTATGTCCACGAAACCGCAAAGATTTCACTATTTTCAAGAAAGAATACAGAGAGGTTGGCAGCCGTATAGAATCAATCCAAAACCCTAATTACCGAATAACAATTTATATATGTACTGCGCACAGGGCTGCAAAAAGGGACCCAAAATATTTTCTCGAGGATTCGTCCATGAGCGCTACGGCTTGGGCCAAGCCTCAAAAAATTTTCATTAAAAAACCACGCAATATTATTTCGGATCGGGTCATCATCCGGATCACACACAAACTAGACTCCACAAAAAGAAACCCAACATACACTAGATTCTATTGACACATACAGGCACCATAAAAAAATCTATTTTTTATGGGTTCTTTTGAAAGCGGTACACCTAATTAGACTTAATTGTAAAAAAGTACACATAACAAAATATTTTGGAAAAAAGTAAACAGCTGAGATACAAAGACGTAAATGCCCATTTTTGTAAAATTTTCTTTCCTAAATACTTTAACAAGACATTTATTAAGCGTTGAAATTTAGGGACATTTAATTCAAAATCTCTTATCTTTAATGTATATTGATTCATGCTTATTTTTTTAAAAAAAGTGGTTTTGTTTTCAAATTATATTTATGCATTAAATATTTAATACTACTAGTTTTATAGGATAATTTTAATATTTCATTTAGTTTAGAATATATCATTTGTTTCAATTTCAAAATTTGTTAATATTCGAACTCCATAATAGTGTAACAAAAACAGTGTAATAAATACACTATAACAAAAATAGTATTCAGTAATTTTGTACATGTAGTAACAAATTAAAAACGGAGATGAAATGTTTTGTGTAAATGACTTGTTACACTGTTACACTGTTCAAATATTAATAAAATTTGAAAACAAAATCATTTTCCAAAAAAAAAATACGCATGAATCAAGGTGCATTAAATATAATTTGAAAACAAAATCACTTTTCAAAAAAAAAAATATGCATGAATCAAGGAAGGACATATAAATATGGAATATTAAAGTTCTCTCGTAAAATTAAAAGATGTTTAATGCACCACTTTATAACAAAAATACACATAGATCAATGGAGGACAAAAATGTCACAAAAAAATCAGTAAAATTCAAATAATGTGTTTAGATATAAATAAGTATCAAAATTAAGGACTTAATTACCTAACATTTTTTTCTGTATACTTTTTACAGTTAAGTCTAATTTGGTGTCCCTCTTTCCAATTTCCCTTTTTTTATTGTTGCTTTTCTTTTTGCATTGGTGGTCATTTGATGTTCACGTAGGTGCATGTTATACATTGGCATGGGAAGAATCTCGCTCATGGAGGATGCATCGAACATATTTTCTGTAGATTATATAGCCCTTTAGATAACTCTTAACACTATTGCAACTTGTTGGACAGAGTGCAAAAACAAATTTCAACGTGGAGCAAGTCTTCTTTTCCATAGCTAGAGACATAAAGCAAAGGCTCGCAGAGAGTGATTCCAAAGTGGAGGTTTATGCTTGCATTTTTTTGCTAATCTTGTGATTCAGTTAGTGCAAAGTGGTATAATTATGCCCTTAGTGCATTGACCTTTGTATCGTATATGCAGCCTCCAAACATTAAAATCACTAAACCTGAATCTGGTAAGTGTTCAACTGCTGCTCCAGAAAAGTAGGTGTCCTATAATACTTGAGGTTCAGCAGAAGATCAAGTTTGCTATTCACTTCCCTTGGACATGTGCTATAGTCTTTCTGCTCTGGGAAGAAGTTTCCAGATTCTTCTTTGTTTCAACTTCTGGGGTTGTTTTTTGCCCTCAACGTGTAAAGAGACTGCTTTATATGATGTGGGATAACTCCCCTGTAGCCTGCATAGGTGGTTCCCAAACACTTCCTATGTGGGTGCTCACCTGTTTTATTTACTCTTACAAATGCTTTATCTGTAGGTTAATGGAATTTCATTTACCATCACAAACCCTATTCAGAGCATGAGGTCCATAGCGGGATTTTAAAAAAGTAAGTCATTTGTAGTCTTACCCACATCTTTTGAAGAGATTAATTTTGGGTTTTCACTGCATATCTTAATTAGTTCTGTACTGTTAAGTCGTCGCTCTCTTCTTTCCTATTAGTCCGGTTTGAGTACCTGAAGATAACTAATGCATTTCCTCTTCTTTGTTCTGTTTAAAATTAAAGAAGTGTATCGTACTCGTGAGTGCGTGCCGTGTACTGTTAGGATGTAGGAACTTCTTGTGGCTCATGTAGAAAACGAGTTAATGGAACTCACATTAAATTAAATAAAATAAAAAATACATTCGATTTTGTTCCTGTAACAACCTGGGTGAGGAGAATAACAAATACAAAAGATACAAAAAAAAAACAAAAAAAAATAACAAAGCAAACAACTTTACACAAGCTAATAAGGATGTTATTGGATTGTCCATACACTCCCAGAACAGCAGAACATCTGTAAATGTGACCGGGACAACTTTAGCACAACAGCAGTAAGAAAAAAAGGAAAGAAAAGAAAAGAAATTGTCATATAAACAATGTTATCATCCATTGTTATGGGAGGAGTTCGGCGTATGTGCCCATCACCAGTGCCACTACTGGACTTGGGCGTTGGTGGTAGTACTTCATGAGCAGCAACCACCACTAGGAGGTGGAGAAGGTGCCTGGTTTTCTGGTTTCGGCATTACGATACTTCCCTTTACTGTAGACCCTTCTTCCAAAAGTCTTGGAACCTCCATAATCTGTAAATTACAAGAGTGTTACATTATCTAATCCCACAGCAGTTGTTCATAATCCAAAGGTTTTCAACAATTAGAGAGAGAATTAAAGATGGATTTTTGGTACACTTGCCATTTATAGGATGAGTACTACAATCATGTTCTCAAAACTCCCTGCTTTCCAGTCTCACCACCCATTTCACGTGGAAATTTATGTCAACTGTTATTTATATAAACATTTGTATCTATTATTGGAACTAGCAATGCACGATTTGCATTGCTCATGAAAAAATTTATATAATAAATTTTTTGTTAAATCTATAAAAAAAAGTATGATTGTATGTGTAGTTGAATTAAGCAATAAATTAAGTGTCGAAGAATTAATCCTTATCTTATTTCTTCCTAAACCCAATTTTAACCTAATCTATTTAAGCATCTCTCAGGCCCCTTTTAGACATTTCCTCTTTTGTTTATAATGGAGCTTGACTGTAAGATTGTCGTTCTTAAATATGTGCATCTAATTATATTACAAATTGATTACATTTTTTGTTACATAGATTGATTAGATTGTAATACTTTTGCTTATAATATTGTCATATAGTTGTATATTGAAAAATACGATCTAGTACCTACATGTATATAATGAGAGATCATACATTGAACTTTGCTTCTTCATATTGATATAGACATAGATATAAAAAACTGTATGTAAGTGTACTACTTATAAATAAATTCAAAAAAATTTGGAAGTCATGTGCTACGTGTACTGGAGTCTAAAAGTATTAAAAATCGAATTAGTATAGAAAGTAAAAATTAGATAAAAATATGAGGATATAATTGACTTTATAATAATAACTAGGGATAAAATAGAAAATCAAAAGATGTTCACATATGTTGACATTTATAAATAGTATAGATATAGATTGATATAAGATTTCTTGTGTAATCAATGTTCATCTGATAATGGTAGATCCTGCGGGTCAGGTGAAAAACATGAATTCCTTTACCTTTAAGGCAAGCTCTTCAAAGCATTGCTCCACATTTTCCCGCGTTCTAGCACTGCATTCTAGAAATAAACATCCAAGTCCTTTTGCAAGAGCAATCCCTTCTTCCCTACTTACAACCCTTTCAGATTCCTGAAATTACATATGGAATGAGTTTTTAGTTAATCATGAGAACAATAAGGCTTCACACATTAACAGACTAAAATAGTATATACCCAGCCGATGAAAAAAATCTTCATGTAAATAATTTATAGAAAGGGAATAAGCGACCACTAAGCCTGACAAAATCTTCTAGCAAAGAGCTCTGACAATTACAAGCAGGCAAAAAGCCAAAATAAGGGGCATGCTAGGGCACAAGCGAATTCTTTAATTGGAAAGGGCAGAATATAGATTACAGAATCACTAAACCAAATAAAAGCTTTGCAATTGGATGTAGTGACTTCTGTGGGGTGTCAAACGATGATGATACCTGACATTGAACACAACCTTGTTATAAGTCCTCTCACACAAAAGCTGAAGAAGGTAGCTTGAAACACACAAGTTTAATATGAGCCAATTGATACTTATAAGCTGATTAGGTTACTGATACTTAATGATCAAGCGGAATGCCATATTATACTGCCCAAGTGTAGATGGGGCAGACCCAATGACTTAGTCTCAACTTTCAGCGTTTGAGTCTTTGTTTGAGTCAGGTCCATCTACTCAAATGTGAATGTTCTCCTTTGTTGGTTGTGCTGTCTAGCATACTCTGGACTCTGGACAGTTGGTGTATGTGATTACCTGTTTGCATTTCATTTTGCTTATATACAAGCGCAGCAACGTGAAAATAAGAAAAGACAACAGCAGAACAGATTTTATGTTTAGTTTTCTCGTGTTAGACCAGAAGAATAAAGTTGGATGGCATGTCTGCACAATCTTTCACTAGCACTATTAAGGAGTGAAGATGAGCACAAAGACATACTGCAGATCATTTCATAAAATTTTCCTCTAATTTCTCTACTTTTCGCAACATGTTTAAATAATTTTGAATTGATAGGTCTGGCAACAGGTAAAGCAAACATGACAAATAGAGTTTATGTAGAGAAATTTACTTGCAGCAATTAACTACACAAGCCAGGTAACTAAAAAGCAAGAATAAATGCAATTTATAAGGGTCTTTTGCTTGGATAAGTGGTTCCAAATGTTACGTAAATAGAAACCCCTCTTAATCATTTAAATGATTTGAATACCAGAACAATTTTTAGGCATAGCAATGGACAATGCAAAACTTACTCTGTCAACTTTGTTCCCAACAAGCATCTTGACACAATCTTGATTGGTGGAGTACAGTTCTACTTCTTTGGCCCATACATCTGCCAAGTTTGTAAAGGTTTCTCTCCGTGTCACATCATAAACTATAATCAAGCAAAGAAATTAAAATTAGTTGATGAAAACGATGGAAATTTGTGCTTCATAAGTATGAAAACTCTCATTTAGGACAATTAGCAGAGTATGGTTGAAGTACCAAATAGATATGTATGCTTGTTGCAACCCTCATAGAAATAATGCAATAGTAGGCAAATACAAAGTCAGCTGCTTCTTGTCTCTCATAAATAATACAGAGCAAAAAGAAAAGGTTTTCTATTACAACTGAGTGTAAACAGTGAAAGGGAAAACCATTGGCTTTTCACATATTGCTCAATATTATCAGTTGTTACCGAAAGGCAAAGGGGAAGAGTGCGTGGGAATCTGCAGATAAATAGGTCGATTACTTGAGGTACTCTGGTAGCTGGTTGCGTATCTCTTTACATGAGTGAATGCTTAAATTTGGGCATAATGATGATTGGGTTATTGACACATGTAGTCAGGGTCTCTCACTGAATATAAAAAACCATATTCACAGATTGATGTAGAAAAAATAATTGATCTTCATCATGAATAATAAGTTGAGTACTGAGGCTAGGGGAATAACGGGAACTGGAGAAACATGTCTATGTAAACCCTCACAATAATATGAAATTGAAAAATAACATTGTGTGCATATTGCAACTTTTAACTCGCGAAGAATAATTTCCCCCACTAACATTGACGATATAAATTTTTTTATAGTAAAGACTCCTATATGCAACGTTTTGGATGCCATCGTGTCAGTGTTCCTACTATTGGAAACAAAACTCATGGGATTTACAGAACTTGAGCTTTGCAGTGGATAAGGTTAATTGGCATAATCCTTACAAATCTGTGATATTAATGCAAATTTGTACACATGCAGCATCAAGAGGACTGAGTACTAACAATAACTTAAGGTGATTAGTTTAATGAATAGTACATTCTCAATAAGTGTTTGAAATAATTAATTCACTCAAAAACCCTCCAGTAGAACAAGTAGAGTTTTACAGTTGATATCATACCAAGAATGATCCCCTGGGCACCTCTATAATAAGAGCTTGTTAATGTCCTGAACCTCTCATGTCCAGCTGCAGCAGATATAATAAATTTTACAAAACCAATCATAATTTTTGTGAACACTGCGGTAGAGAATAAATGTTACGGCTAAATGACTTAGAATAGAAAGCAGCATCCAAATAATAATAACACAAACCTTAGAAATGGTATTTAAGGTTAATTCTATGCAAGAAAGAAGCATCCTGCAACTTCACAAACTAAAGGACTTCTTGCACAGAAAACTTCCGATGGCAACAGCACTACTAAGAGAAGATGCAGTGTTTAACTTCATTTTCTTGGGATACAACAGCAATTACTAGAAGGTGCCAAGAAAAGATAAAAGGGGAGAATGCAATCTGCAACAACCATGCGATACACTAAAATAAGATTCCTAGGTTCTCTGCTCTCTTGCACACGCAGAATCAATAAGTGAGCATCTTCTTTCACTTTACCAAGTTGTCAGTGGCTAATATCTATAGCCCACTATTCGTGTAACAAGGCTATCTCTGAAGTGTCTTAGCACATTACATGCCTGCCCATTCCAAGGGAATAACAATCCCATCTGGCACCTACTTGCACCCTGCAGAACTCCAAGCCTACCTCTCACTGCAGAACTCCAAGCCTACTGCTCCATGCAGAATTATCCTACCCATGATAGGCAGATGATAAAGGGATTCATACAACAAACAAAAGAAACCATCAATAGATTTGGCTCTCAATCCCGATTCCAGTCGTGCCCACCACAACTAAATGCCACTAAAAGCATATCTCCTCTTTCTTGCCAACAGTCCAGAACAAATTTGGAAATACTAGCTTGAAGGTATCCTTCCCAGACCATATATTATGTCTAAAGCTGGTTCTCAGACCACTTCAATGACGTAACTAACATGTTTGATTATTCATTCCACACTTTCTTGATTCCTTTCCACAACCCGACTCCAAAGGTCCCATCCCCTCAGCTCTAGCAGAGTACAATGCCCCCTTGCAATACCATGCTCCCTTTCTACTGCCCTTCACCAATGTAAGCCCCTGGTAGGCCTGTTTGGGTATTATACAGTAATTCTCTGTTTCCTAATCTCCTGAACAAGATGACCAAAAAATATATATCCTCATTTGCATAAAAATTCCTATTGAATATTTCTCTAGAAGCGGCTATGGAAACTCAATAAACCTAGGGAGGTACAATCATGTGTTACTGGGATGATGAATGCTCTGCAAGAAAAGTATGATCTTTTTATGATACTAACTCTTGTTCTAGAAAAGGCCAATTTACATGCAATAACCACGGGACACTATAATTTAGAGGTAGAAATATTGTTAGATGATTCAACCCAAAATCAATTGGTTATGGGTGAAGTAACCCCCAAGTATACAAACCAACCTTATGTGTACTTTATTTTTCGATGTGTGATACGAAATCTCTTCACACCCTACCTCATGTGTCATCCAGGCTCGCACATGGGCTAACAAACTGAACAGAAATATATAGACAGACAAACCGAAGTTGAACCGAAATAGACGGATCAACAGATCGAAAAATTCAACTGTGGCCGACCAATTACCCCAAACCCGACTCTAATACCCTATTAGAACATCTAACCCAAAATCAATTCGCTATTGGTGGAGTGGCCCCTCATATATACAAACTAACATTAAGTGTTCTTAATTTTCCAATGTGGGCTACAAGCTCTCTTCAAAAATATTAAAGGAGTCCTTCAATTTTATTCAGGGTTTAATCGTTGTGATAATCCTTATATTAGCAATGAAAAAATGCCTGAAGGCAAAAGCATACATGAATAATGATGTTTTCATTCCTTGTATGAGGGTGACAATCACACCATGTATAAGATAAGAACCTGGCCTCAACCAATAGATCAAAGACAGAAACAAAACATCAGTTAGTTTCTAATACTTGAGAAGCTCGAGGTCTCTTTCACATAATAGGGTCAATCATGGCTGCAAATATTTTTTAGTAGATGAACTGTTCAAGTAGGTTTATAACCATGGTGGGCAAAATGGGATAGAAGATCCAGCTACACTACATTCAACAGAATAGAATAGGATCCATGATGGATGAAAATGGAGATATAATGGATTATGAGGCCTTTCTTCTCCCGCCATACACAATGTTAATGACTGTCCAGACTTGAAATGCAAAAACCAGCACACAACTCATACTGCTGGATCCACAGAGTTCGAAAACAGAAGTCATCGACCATCTTCAGTATAGTACTAACTCTCACACCTACTACCTTCGTACCAAGTGATCATATCATGAGATCCATGTAACTATTGGTGCAATAAATTAGATTAATTAGTTGATGGATTAGTATAAAACTCTGTTCTCCGGCTTATAGATCAACTGCTAAACATATTTCACCCGCACCATTAGGCCTGAATTTCTGATTTGACCTCAAGATATGAAAAAGATTATAGAAGCCTAGATAATTCTTTTGCAACAGACTGTACCACTTGAATATTCAGTCACCCTATAAGGAGGACAAAACCAGGAAAAATAAAAAGCAACATAACAGATGCTGAGATATTGACATGCAAGTTTATGCAATAATAAACAATGACCTGTTGCCAGTTATTACCTGTGTCCCAGATTGTAAGCTTCAATCTCTTCCCGCCAACCGTTAGCAGCTTGATTTTAAAATCCACACCTGGATAAAGTTGAGACAGTTTTACGAACTAAGGAAAAAAAAAAGGTTTAATCTCAGATATGTCTAGAATTTAGAGTACCTTTTATACAAGAAGAAACTGAATTACTAATAAGGTTCTAAAAAAATTTGTAAACTGAGCTCTGTTCACAAATCAGAAAAAACAGGGAATGAAGTTTAAACGAAGAATGGCAACACGTCTTACGTATAGCACCAAAATGTTTTTTTTTTTTCTGGGTAGGTAGTATAGCACCAAAATGTTGATAGCTAGATAGAATGATTTTTACAGAGACCAATTGTGAACTTCATCTTAATGAGATTATTAGAATCTTTCTTTACATATTTCTCACCCTATCACAATGACATTAAAATATGCCATCAATCACCAACGCATATAACCACCCCACGAATCTAAAAAACTATATTCCTCCAACATTGAGATCAAATAAAACATATAAATCGACTCAAACAGGGGCACAAAATAAGGCACGTATTGCTCAATGCATGTCAATACACTTGCCATTACACCTGAAAGGTGGTCCAGCAGTAATTACAAATCCACTTTACTTGTTAAAACGTTGAATAACACGCAAATCATAGTATACCTGGATGATTATCCACGAGTATAGATGTATGTACGTATGCGACTATATATACAAAAATGAAGTAGCTATGTTATAACTCTATCAATCATGAGTTCCAGAACTAATTCACAGATCAACGGGCAGAGTTAAATTTTATCTACTAGTTCGTACATCAAAACACAAACCTATATTTCTAAACTGAAAAATATTAAAATATATATCCATACGGTACCGATTGTAGGAGCGAGATTATCGATGGAATTGGAAATGAAACTGACGAGAAGACTGCTCTTTCCGACGCCGGAGTCGCCGATCAGCAAGATCTTGAAGGACAGATCGTAACTGTTACTCTGCCTCGACGAAGAGCCCATTGTAATGGATCAGTGAAATGGTAACGATTCTATCTCTCTCTAGCTTTATCTCTTTCTTGGACCAAACATCAACAGTGACAGTATTTAATGGAGAGTGAGAGCAAAAAAGAGGAAAAGAATATAAGCATCTATCTCAATCTGCGTATCTACGCATGTAGAGAGAGAATGTGAGTCATTTTAGAGAGAGAAAGAAAACGGCTACCGCCACCTGAGGACAGCGTGATTCGATTCTTTGCTTTTGCTTCTCTCTCTCTACTGAGATGCGATTCCGTATTTGCGCGGAACGTAAGGTTCGTTGTCCGTAGCCCACGCCATCTCATTTACTCCTGAGAAGGGAGTGGCATTCTTGTAATATTTCTACAGTGAGTAACCAAACTTGTTCTTCTGGTAAAGAGTTGGGCTCCATGCACTTGGTGGTCGGTCACCATCTGGGTGGGCTTTTAAGCTAGTGGGTTTGGATTTGAAACTCTACGGTGTTTGAATATAGACAAGGGTTATTTGGAAGCTAGTACACTTAATTAGACTTATTTAGTAAAAAATATATAGAACAAAATGTGAGTTAAAAAGACATAAATGCCCATTTTATGGTCATTTAATTCAAAATCTCTTATTTTTAATGCACATTGATTCATGTGTATTTGTTAATACATATAAATACGTATTTAATGTACATTTGATTTATGTGTATTTGTTAATACATATATATATATGTATATACGAATATGTATACTTATTTATACACACACATACACACACACACACACATATATATATATATATATTATTAAATTTCTTATTTAAATTTTGAATTATCTTTAATGCACCTTGATCCATGCGTATTTTTTTTTAAAAAAGTGATTTTTGTTTTTAAATTATATTTAATGCACCTTGATTCAAGTGTTTTTTTTTAAATAGTTTTACTTTTAAATTAATTTAGTATCCGAATAATATAATAGTATAACAATAACAGTGTAATAATAACAGTATAACAAACACACTATAACAAAGACAGTGTAACAAATATACTGTAACAAAAACAGTGTTCAGTAATTTTGTGTATATGGTAACAAATTCAAAACGGAGAACTTTTTTGAATGAAATTATATGTTTGACAAAATGTAATAATACAATATTTTGTGTAAATAGTTTGTTACACTATTATTGTTATACAGTTACATTGTTAGTGTTACACTGTTATTATTACATTGTTACACTTTATATTGTTACACTATTACACTATTCGGATATTAAATTAATTTAAAAATAAAACCACTTTCTAAAAAAAAGGTATGAATCAAGGTACATTAAAAGATAATTCAAAATATAGATAAGAGATTTAACAACAAGTATACACATACATACATACATACATATATATATATATATGTATTTATGTATATATATATATATGTATTTATGTATATATAAAAACGTGTATATATAAATATATATAAAAATATCTATTTATGTATATATAAAAACATATATATATATATATATGTGTGTGTGTGTGTGTGTGTGTGTGTATTAAAGTTTTCCTATAAAATTAGAAGATATTTAATGCATCACTTTTTAAAGAAAAAAGGTGCATTAAATACACATAAATTAATGGAGGGTAAATATATCACAATAAAAATAGATAAATTCAAATTATGTACTTTAATACAAATAAGTATCAAAATTAAGTACTTAATAATCCTACATTTTTTAGTGTATATTTTTTACCAAATAAGTCTAATTTGATGTACCCTTTACAATTTACCCTTTATTAAACACACTGACTTTTGAGAGTGAAAAAGGGTAGGAACTCGAATCGTTGATTTTCAGAAAGTAAAATTTTTACAAGTAAAGAGTAATATTAAACTAAAAATTGATTGGTTAAATATCAATAATATAAAATCTAAATAAAACTTAAAAAATTATAACTCAAATACACATCATTATTTAGATGAGTGAATTCTATCAATTTTTTCGGTAAAACCCACTCATCTAAGGGATGATATTCATTTGAATTTTATTTCTTGAGTTTTTTTTGCAGCATTTTCCTTAGTTAAAACACACTGACTTGCTGGGGACTTTTGGTTGGGTTCTAATGCAGAATGAGCGCATAATTACAACTATATAATAAGAGAGAATTATATTCAAACCTCTTGAAATTTGTCACATAATCACTTAAATCCGTTAGTATTTAAAATATTATATACATACCCTTTGAAGTTTGTAATCGCGTAACACTTAGACTCCTGTTGTTAATGTCCATTAATATGTCTGTTAGTATATTCGTTAATAAATTATACTTAGACCCCCTAAAGTTAATAGATGTGTAATACTCAGACTCCTCAAGTTTAAATGTTATACTTAGACAAAAAATATTACAATCAAAGAAAAATATCAAATATTTTAAATTTTATAATTAAAATTCATATTTTATTATGACATTTATTGAAATAAAATCAAAAATAAAAATTTAATTTTTTCTTAAAAAATCATACTTATTATAATTTAATTTGATTGTTTAAACAATCAAATTAAACTACCAAATTACTCCAATTAAAATTAGAAAATATTGTATCTATTACAGTTTGACCCCTTATTTGATTTTTTAGTTTTATTCTAATAGATAGTATAATTGTATATTTTTTATTTTATTTTAATAAATGTCATAATATAACATGAATTTTTATTATAAAATTTAAAATATTTGATTGAAGTATTTTGTGTCTAAGTATAACATTTTAAATTTGAAGGGTATAAGTATTGCATGCCTACAAACTTCAAAAGATTTAAGTGTAATTTATTAATGAATATACTAACGGACATTGACTACAAGGATCTAAGTGTTACACACGTACAAACTTCAGAAGGTTTATATATATTATTTTAAATGTTAAGGGGTCTGAACGATTAAGTTATAAATCTCAAGAGATCTAGATGTAATTCTCCTAAATAATAATAATGAACACCCTCCTTAAATAACAATACTTTAAGGAGTTAATTTACATTTTTTTTTTAAAATTCGAGTGATTACATCGATGGATGAATATATAATTTCACAAATCTAGAGACCATTTTGTCGGGGGGGGGGGGGGGGGGGGCTCAAAGTGGCTCCGCTACCTTGTATTTCAGTTGGCCTTTTTCTTTTATTTTTTGAAAATTTGAAGTCTTCTTTGGGCTGAAAAAAAAACAGAGAGAAACAAATAAAACAACAATGAGGCTTGATTTATTTGGGGTAGTTTGGTAGGAGGGTATGGGAGGTTGACAATATGGGTTTAGGGAAAATAGTTTAAAAGACCTCAAAACCTTATATTTGGATTGAAAATTCAATCTTAGGTTCCTAATCTCAGCCTACAATTGACCTGAATATTAAAATCATGATCATGAGTTTCATCCAACCTAAGTAAGTGGGTTTGGAAAGATAGGTTAAATAAAGGGTTGAAGATGCAAAAGACAATTGTACCCTTTAACATAAGTATGAATTGGATTGATCAATGGTAAAATAGTCATTTACAAGATAAATAGTTGTTAATAATTATGATATATTTGTAGATCCTACATGTGTATATGTTGCATACTAAACACCGGATTCAATGTTGAATCTCATCTTTGTAAAAAAAAGTTTAAGTTTAGAAGAATTTAAAAAAGTTAATCCAAATCATCCCAAAAATCTATCCAAACAAACTCTTATGGAGACTTGCTCATCCATGGATAGTTTAAAACTGCTCACTTTTTTTTCTTCTTTCTCCAATTTCCTTATTTTCTTGTGTCCAACTTGTCAGCTCAGAATACGCTCATCAATCTTAACACGTTAGTAAAAGAAAATTGCTAAAACTATAACCATCCATTATATAAATGCAAAATTGTGGTGTTTATTGTAATTTCTTAAAGCTTTAGAGTAGTTGGCATGGTTGTTCCCATCATGACCATGGGATACATATATTTCAGATAGACTATTACTATTTTTAAGTATGATGGACGGTATGAGATGTAGCCCTCTAATAGCAAGAGAGTTTGTTGCATTTGTCATACATCTCTTTCTTTAGAATCCAAGGAAGCACCTGATCACCAAATGAGAGCGACCAGTGTCTCCATCAAGAATCCTCATTAAGAAGACAAAACCACTTTGATTAATTTAACACCACTTGATTAATTTAACAATGTCATGGAAAAAAAAACAAACATATTGATATCTATATCTATTCTACTAATAAAATTACCTTAGATGAAAATTTTTTGAATTTCTCTTTTGTCCTTATAATAATTGGATTTAAATGTACAAAAATTTTGAATTTCTATTTTGTCCTTAAATAAATATATGAAGACATTTATGGCTTAAATCGTAAAACTTTTACATTGTATGTACCCTTAAAGAAACATACAAATTCAATTTATTTTATAATTTTTCCCCAACACAATTTGATAAAGTTTATATTGTAATTTTATAACTGTTATTTAACAATAATATAGAGTTTATATTATCTTGATCTTAAGATTACTCTAACTAATTTCTCTTTTTTGATTTATTCATAATATAAAAACTAATTTTTTTCGTTAGTCTAATAGGTGTTGTAACTTATAGACATTATAGATTCTAAAAATAATACAAACAAGTCCTAAGATTTTTTGAGAATAAATATCAAGTTATAATAATGACTTGTGAAATTTATACGAACTCAAGCACTTTAAAAATCTAATTTTTGAACTTCCAAATATATTATACATTTAGATAAATCTAATAATAAATCTAGAATTAAATTTCTTTAACTAGATATAAGTTAGCCCTGGAGAATTGCTCAGATATAAGCTTGACTTAGTTTTTGTCACTTCTAATTCCCAAAATTCTAACATCTCAGATAAATGTTACAGAAGAAACAAGTCTTTGTAACTGAAATATATACGTCTTCTACCTATTGGTTTGTATGGAACTTAAAGTTGCAGCTCGTTCTTGATTATGGTTGTATTTACAACCAAATCTACATTTGAAGACGCATTATGATGATTTACTGGATTATCCTATTATCTTGTGTTCTATTATAAAAATACAATATCTTTTGTGGGGATTTTATCAAACTTCTCTCAAATTTGATCTCCTTCCAGACCTCACAAGCAGCAGCTAGTTCAGGACTCCATTTGCTAGCCTCATGGATAATTGCATTACCTTCACGAGCAAGATCACGACCCTTATTACGAGCTTGTATACATGCTTCTACAGCTGTTTGATTAGCTACGACACCCGGTGCATTTCCCCAAGGATGGCCTAAAGTTCCACCACTAAACTATAGAATAGGCAAATACATCAAGATAAGGGATTGAGTTCATTATCGATAATGTATAATAGATTTGCCACACATAAACGTATAGTCTCACTCAACCTTCCAGTATTTATGGTGCGCCCAATCAGTCTTTGAAGTAATCAATTTAACATGTAGTCTAACTTCTTGGAAGACTATAGTGGTTGGAACACATACCAACATATAACATATACCGGCAACAAATATCAAAGAGCAGATACTTTAATTCACAGGTGTATACTTATTTAATTGTTTTAACATAATGTTAAAAATGACATCACCGTTATAAATTAAAATTGTCCACATGCAATGCACATGTGTACCAATGTATCAAGTGATAACTTCATATTAAAAAATATTGTTGATAAATGAAATTGTGTAGTCACCCAATAGGTGTATGCAAATCACTATTATAGGTTTAACATATATATAAAAGAACAAAGCATATAACATAGAGTTAGAGAGAAATCTAAAAGAGGACAAATAGAATCCTAAAAGAGGGTGACATAAAAAACTAAGTCTTGCATTTGGCAAGAATTGGCTGCTTGACCTTTTAGCTGGTATAGTCTTAAAAGATCGAAGGGTTGCCAATTAGACTAGACCAAATTAGTTCAATTATTTATTATCTTTAAACTTCAAGATTGTTGTGGTAGGTATGTGTGGGTATGTGACCAATGTATTTTACCATATTTACAATTAAACTATAAAATAGGACCCATAAATTTCTCATAATATTCCAATTCCAAACAAATTAACCTATATACCGATATGATAAATATAAAATCAAAACTATTGTAAAAAATAATTCACGTGCAACGCATGTGTGCAATATTTAGTGATAATGAAAAGGAATTACATACTTCAGAATTTAGGAAAGATTAAATATACGTAGAGACTATTTTCATTACTTTAATTAATAATGTCAAATTCCAATAGAGAGTAATTTTACTGCTGCACTAAAACTGAATATATTTTTTTGAATATGTATCATTAAAAAATGTGGAGATTTTTTTTTGTTTGATAAAATCTAGATTCACATAGCATAATCATGGAGATAGGGTGTCCGATACAAGAAGCTGCCCTCATAGAAAATAAAAAAGTCACCTGTATTGCTTTCATTGCAATGATGGAATAAGAATTCAGTGGAGGACTTCCTGGTGCGTGCCAATCATTCAAGTGGTGATCTGGCATCATGAGAAGAAGTCGATAGAGGAACGAGACAACCGAGACCAACTCCTTCGTCGGTTGATGTCTAAGAGAAGAGCGCAAACTCCAAACTAGCCTTCTAGCATGCGGAAAAGGCCTTTCTAGATGTTCTTGAAATCTACGCACACGAAAAAGTTCAACTTTCGTCGAAAAGGAATATTTTCTATGAATATCAGGAGTTGCACAAGCGAAGTGCCTTTGGTTTTAGCATAGCTTTGTTCTGATGAGGGCAAACCTATTTAGTATCAAAAAAACCACTAACTCAAAATCCATTTTTGTTTTGAGCTCATGACTTGTGCTTAGAATTGAGAGAAAGTCCACAGTCAGATTTTTACGCTATTAAGTCATCTTATACGTAGATTTCTTGTTATTAGATACACAATTCAATTTAGTTTTTCCTGTATTATGTAATTACCCTTCTTTAAATAATGCATAGCTGATTGACAGCTTATTTTCTTTTCAAATACGTAAAGATTTGATTTGATTTGATTTTATCATTATTTTGAATTTTGAACATTTATTCTTATACTCAAACTCTATCTCTCTCCCTATTTTCTCTCATTGTTACTCTCTATCTTCCTATTTTTTTCTCTCTCACTCCCTCTCATCTTATTTTCTCTCTCAAATTCTTTCTCTCCCCTATGTATTCAAGACACTGTTACTCTATTTGTCTCTCTCTATTTTCTCTCTTTATTGAAAAAGAATGAAAATTTGGCATACAGTGACACATGGTAGAGACTACAAAGAGTGACACCAAACAAATACATCAAAGTGTGACACCAAAGAGGTACATGAAAATGTGACACAAAGAGATACATCAAAGAGTGACACCAAGCAAACAAGGATAACATACATGTGATACATGGTTGAGAATAAAAGAGAGACATCAAAGTGTGACACCAAACGCATACATCAAAGTGTGAAACCAAAGAGATACATGTGATACTCGTGTCAGTCTTTGATATATCTCTTTTGTGACACTCTTTGTGGTCTCTACCATGTGTCACTGTATCCCACCTTTTCGTACTTCTTCAATAGGAAAAGAAAGAGAAAATATGGAAAGAGAGAGAGTAATGGCGCCTTGATTGCGTAGGGGAGAAAGAGAGTTTGACAGATAAAATAGGGGAGAGAGAGAAAAAAAATAGAGAAGAGGGAGTGAGAGAGTAACGGTGAGAGAAAATAGGGAGAGAAAGAGTGTGTGTGTGTGTGTGTTTTTGATAAATCAATAAATCTACTTAGAGCAACTCCAAGGGACTCTTTAATAGCCGTATGATAGCTATTTTTTTAGAGCCAGCTCCTAAAATTTCTCTTCACCAAGCTCTCTACCCCACTAATTATTTTACATCAACCCCTTTTCACTCGCTACTTCTGGCGAGTGAAACTCACTCGGTATTTTTTTCTTTTGTTCTAATTTCCTTTTCGTCTTCTTGCAGTGGTTTCATCATCCTTTTCAGCTTCTTCTTTGTGTTGTGGCTTCATCACCTTCTTTCAAGGCTTCATCCCCTAGGTATGGAGCTCTGTGTGTGTGTGTGTGTGTGTAGACTACAGAATCTCTAAAACCCATCTCTTTCTCAGTTTCTGTATGTTTGACTCTCTCTCTTTATCTGTGTGTATATATGTGACGCTCCTAAAATCGGGGGTCCTTTTTTAACCGTTGACCACCCGTCAACTCACGGAAGTACCTGTGATTGTCGCACAACCCGACATCACGTTAATAGCATCCCCTTAACGGGATTATAACTCAAGCGTGTAACCCGTGTACATTTTATCATTTAATCAAATAGTGATCCAATATTCTATATTTCATACTCCATTATAGTCCATTTACATCATTTGGAAGGAAGGACACATGACCCAAAAACATGTCAAAACAATTGTAAAATTTCAAATTTTTGGAAGTCCTACCGGTAGGGTGAGCCTACTGTACCTACTACTCGAAAATTCCTACCGGTAGGGTTTGCCTTTTGGAACAAGTTGTACCGGTATGCCCTACCTGTATGAGTTACCCACTGGACCTCGTTATACTGATACGCCCTACTGGTATGTTTTGCCGACTTTTGTTTGTTTCACATGTTTTACATTTCCAGCCCATCCCCTTTTCATCCAACACATGTGTAATAACAATATTTCATATAACACAAGGTCAATACAATTTCAATTTCATTAATTTACATGCCAAACTAGATTTTCATAATACTTTACAAAACACTCAAAATAAAGCCACATTCCAGCTTTCTTCATACTTGAGGCCCCGAGTGAGAGCCTTCCGCCAACGTACCACCTGCACCTGAAATATTTTTTTCATAAAGGGTGAGCCACGCTCAGTATAGTATTTTCTACAAAGACTACTCTCTAACCTAGATGCATATAAAATATTCACATGCAACACATAAACAAGCAACAACCATTCCAACTAAGATTTAGCAAGTCTAAGTTGGAATCTAACATGTTATGCCATGATATGAGGTGATACCCACTCATGCAACTCAACCCGAGTCCTCCCTGACTCCTTTTTTCCCATGCAATGCCATGAGTATAAAAAAAAACTGGCTTTCCAAGCCCCGTCATTGGTGTTACATACCCAATGACTATTTAAAAATCTCTGGGTCTTTCTTGGTATGAGTATTTATGGACTTACACCAACGGCACCCAATCAACACAAAATTTATGGACTTGCACCAATGGTTCCGCCTACACCGACACACTTTAT
Source organism: Ilex paraguariensis (assembly GCA_963454935.2). Taxonomy (NCBI): domain Eukaryota; kingdom Viridiplantae; phylum Streptophyta; class Magnoliopsida; order Aquifoliales; family Aquifoliaceae; genus Ilex; species Ilex paraguariensis. The sequence continues at coordinate 26,814 of CAUOFW020002095.1, read as the reverse complement.
GGGCTCTTATACCAATGGAATGCATATCCAATCACCAGGTCTCTCACCCGAGAGATAGTCTAGCCCTTCTTACTAACCATGCCCACACTCATACCCACACCAATTTCTTCTACCAATAGATGCGATACTTTTGTGCAAATGCAATGTAATGCACCATTGCAATATCAATGTCATGCCCAATATGTAATGAATGTCATATGAGCAAATTTTACCATATTTATACATGTTCCATGACAATTCATATCCAAAGCATATAATCACCAATTCCATCACAATGTCGATATATCTATAAGCATACATCAACATTTTTATATCCAACAATATATTTCAAGCATGTTATTACATAATATATGTCAATAACACACTTCATTCACAAGACATAGTATAAATACATAGCATGCCCACATAATACCAAATTTTATGTAGTCATACAAGTAATTATCACATACCAATTTCATGTTAGAAATTTATTTTAAATCATTTCTATACCCATTTTCATACCCTTTTTATCAATTTCACAAATATAGGCAAGTGATATATATCTCTGTCAACTACTCATTTCAATTTAACACCCTAGGTTGTAAAATAAACTATAGTAGAAAGGAACCCTACCTCTTAAAGCGTAAAATCAACTTAGAGGACCTTCAAGAACACCAATCTAGCCCAAAATCCTTGATTTCTCCAAGTTCATTTTTGGAACTTTGGTGAAATTCGTCGTTTTTGGTGTGGTTGTATAGCCCTCAGCGAGGAGAACAACCTTCCTTCTTGGCTCGAGTAGATTTAAGCACCGTAGGACCGTAGATCGGAGAGAGAAGTGAAGAAGCTCTCTCCTTTCCCTCTCTTCTTCTTTATCGGGGTGAACGACTGATGAATAGGGAGAGAAATCAGATTTTTTCCCCTATTTATACCCCTTATTTACTTGGCCCACAACGTGCCACACGATCCTCTTTTCCTAAATCCGTTTTCATCCCAAAACGATTAAATTTCGTCCCGATTTAAGTTCAAAATATTTTTATTTTAATTTGCCTTAATTTTTTTTTCAACTTTCAAAATTTTATTAAAAATTTTATTTTTTGGTCACCCGAGGCTCGATCGTCTCCTAAAACGCAAAAAATCTAACTATCTCAAAATTTAACGAAAATTGACGGAGTAGTTAGAGTTTGCGAGATGAACCCAACGGTGAGGTCCGTTTCATCATCCGGATTCTAGAAAAATTCAGGTTTATAACCCGTACCGTAGTGACCAATTATCATTTTGCCATTTTCATAAAAAATTTAAATTTACCCGGGTTTTACAATTTATAGACCACCGAATCCCCACTGATACCCCATCTCTCCCTTTCTCTCTCTTTGTCACTCTCTTTATCTCACTCACACAACATAAAAATCAAAACCCCAAATCCCTCTCTACGCGCGCACACACACACACACACACCCAGCATCCCTTACCCTAAATCCCTCTCTGCGCACACACCCACATAAATAGAAAATCCCAAATCTTTCTCTACATGTAATTTTATATGTTGTAATTTCATTGTGTTGCTTCATATAATTTCTGTGATGTGTTTGAATTTTCATCTACAATCTTGATGTTGTGAGGGATTTGAGCTGAGAAACCTATTTCATCAAAGATATATTGGTAATTTTGAGAACTAATAAGCTACTGAATAAATTTCCAAATCCAAATTGAAGCTATATGTTTTTGAAATCAAACCATAACCCCAAAATATTTCATTTAAAAGAGTAGAATAATTTTTTTGATAATAGCATGTACAATTGTTTGTTAATTTTAGCTTGGTGACCATTTTGAATTATATGCATTACTTATAGAAGCATTCCAACATGGTGTTTATTTCACCAATCTCATGAATGATGGAACAAACTTAGATGATGAGTTTATAGGCCAATCTTCACCAATATCTGCTCAAGTAAAATCCACCAATAAAAAATAGTGAGGTGACAACTTTACAGTAGAGGAAGAAGTTATGATAACCTCAGCGTGACTTAATATTAGTTTGGATGTTATGTAAGGAAATGAGCAAAAAACAAAGACATTGGCTAAGGGTTTGGAAATACTTCAACAAGTACAAACCTACGACATGTCATAGCCGTAGTCAAGTTTCTTTGTTGAATCGTTGGTCTGTAATTCAGTTAGCCACCAACAAATTAGTGCGTGCTTTGCATAGGTTGAAAGATTGAATCAAAGTAGTTTGACGAAGAAAGACAAGGCATAAGTGAATATTTTGGGTTTGCAAAATAATGTACTTTTAATGACATGAAGAAGGACAATTATACGATCAGAATATGTGTGACGCCCCTAAAATCGGGGGTTCTTTGTCAACCGTCGACCACCTCTTAACTCTCAAAAATTACTCGTGACTGTCACAAAAATTACTCGTCAATACCACTCCCTTAATCGGGATTTTACCCACACTTTCGTGGTCTTTTACACATTAGTTTATCATCATTTACACCCCATAAAACACCTTTGATCAAGAGAAATAGTGCCCAAGAGCTTAATAAAACATTTCAAAAATTTGAAATTTGAGAAAACTTACTGGTAGGAGTGTTTTTAAAACTACCAATAGAAGTACACTGGATTCCTATTTTTAGAAAATATGTGAAAACCTACTTGTAGATGTGTTCAAAACCTAACGGTAGAAAAAGGCTACTGGAATTCCTCTATCGTAGAAAAAGTAACGTTCTACCGGTAGGTGTGCCCAAAAACCTACCAATAGATATGTCCAGATTTGCCTGTTTTACCTTTTTTCGTTTTCAATCCACTCTAACGCATTCCATATCCATTCAACATATGTATAATGAAGTTTTCCACAAAATATGGTTCATACAAGTTTCATTATAATCATTTTCGTATGATTACATGGCCAAAGTTGAATTTCATCAAAGGTTTACAAAACATGGTTTAAAAGTCACAAGTTGGCTTTTCTTCAACCTTAAGGCCCCAAATGAGAGCTCTCTACCGGTGTATAGTTTGCACCTAAAATGTTTTCCTATAAAGGGTGAGTCACGCTCAATAGAGTATCTCCTAAAGAAAATACTCCCCAACCTAAGTACATATAAAATGTTCACATGCAACATTCAACAAGCAACAAACATTTCAATTAAGGATATGCAATTCAATGGTAGGAATTATCATGTCATACCATGAAATGAGATGAGACTCCCTCATACAACTCAACCCAAGCCTTTACAGGCTCCCTTCACCCATGCAGTGTCATGAGTATAAAATCAACATACACACACACCCACACTCATGTCTAATGTCCACAAATGCGATACTTCCGTGCATATGCAATGTAATGAACAATTGCAATATCAATATCATATCCATATGTAATGAATGTCATATGAACTGTTTCAACCACATTTTAACACATTCTAAGGCCAACTATATCCAAGGCATATAATTTCCATAAAATGTCATAATGTCAATACATCATTTAGCATATATCAACATTCTCATCTAACAACAATTTTTCCAAGCATGTTATACATACTTTATGCAGTAACACACTTAATTTCACATAGACATAATATAAACACATAGCATGCTTACATAACACCATTTTCAAAGAAATTAAAAGCTAGTAATTTTCATATACCAATTCAAGTTAGAATTGATTTCACCCAATTTTAATACTCATTTCATTAATTTTACAACTATGGGCAAGTGTTAAAGATATCTAACAACCTACCTATTCCATATCACAACCCTAGGTTGAAAATAAACCTAGTTAGGATAAAAATCCTACCCCTAGAAGCGTAAGACTATGCTAGGAAGCTCCAAGAACCCCACTCTTGCCCAAAATTCTTAATTTCTCCTAGCTCATTTTTGGAACTTTAGTGAAATGTCTTTTTTGGTATGGTTTCGTAGCCCTCGCCACGTAAAATAATCTTTGTTCTTGACTTGAGTTGATTCGAGCAACGATTCTTCGTAGATCGTAGAGAGAAGGTGGAGAGAACTTAGACTTTCCCTCTCTTCTTTTCTCCAATGTGAAGACCAGTTGAAATGGAGAGAAAAATAAGATTTTCTTCCCTATTTATACCCTTTAAATGCTTGGTCCACATTTCGCCACACGTTCTTCTTTTTAGGTTTCGGTTTTAATTCGAATCGATTAAATTTCATCCCGGTTCAAGTTTAAAATATTTTTATATGAAATTTCTTTAAATTATTTTTTAATTTTTAAAATTTTATTACTGGGATCGTTTATGAGGTCACCCAACACTCAGTCGCTTCGTAAAACGCAAAAAATCTGATTACCTTAGAATTTGACAAAAATTAACTGGGTGGTTAGATTTTGTGAAACGAATCCAACAGTGAAGTCCGTTTTGTTATCTAAGTTCTAAAAAATTATCGAAGTGATAATTTACTGTTTTACCTCTTTTTGTAAAAAGTTTAAATTTATCCGAATTTTATAAGATGTACATCTGGATAGTACCACATACAAGTGTCTATGACTAAACACTGGTGTTCGCAGATCAACCCCAACGAATTTGATAGAATTCCCTTGAGATTTGTTAATTGTGATAGTGTATGTCAATCGAACAGGAAATTGACGCCTTGTCATATGAAATGGCAAATCTAGATATGTTGGTGACAAAGATATTCTTGGAGTGAAGACCAAATTACCAAATTTATCTCTAGTTAAGATCTGAGCTTCAATTACAAGCGTGGAACATTTGATAACCATCAGTCATGTGCCATTACAAAGCTCATCCTTGGACGTTATATTTCTCAACAACATTATTGGGCAACTCACCTTGAAGTCTAACTTAAACGGTGATAACCTAGGGGAGTCTAGTGAGTTTAAATACTCATTAAGATATCGATTCATGAAGAATCAATCAAGTACACTACCATCAACTATTTTTTTAATAGCTAAATATGTAATTGCCTGCCCTGGTGAAATATTCAATGCTGCAACATTTATAGCACTAACATTGTCATTCCTTGTAGAAAGAATTATGTGTTTGGTTAGGAAGTCTAGGGTCATTGAACCAATCATATCAAAATGTGGATAGATTTTAAATGTTATTTCTTGAAGAGTATGACACTTGTATATTGTTGGTAGAAGTAAAATCAGATAATAGGAATAATAACAATAAAGTTAAATAATATGTTATATAACTAATGATCAATGAAATATTACCTTTAGAATTTGTGTTAGTTAAACACATGTTTAACCCCAAAGTCAACACACATACATTCCTCCACAATATTGATTGCCTCAATGACACACCTAAGATTTGCTCGCGGACTCCTTTCGGTATAACTAGCAAGATGAATCAAAAGTCTCCACCAAAAACAACAGTGATACCCCTGAATGGATTTTAGTTATCATAAACATCCTAAAGTGTATGATCCATTACCTCTACACAATACATATTCTGCATAGGAACTTCATCCCATATTATCATTCTAGTCGATCTGAATAATTCAGCATGCATCGATTGCTTGATAAACCCATAAATTGAATTTTCAAGCATAGTCAATGGAATGCAAAACGTTGAATGTGCTGTGCGGCCTCCCATTAATAACAAAGATGCAATACCGAATGAAGCCATAGCAACGACGATATATCCAAAGTTGTGCATTTTGGTAGCAATTGTATTATACATAAACATTTTTTCCGTGTCAGCACCCCCACTCAAGAAAAAAATAGTTGCTTTATTTTCAATTATTGATGAAATGATTGTAGTATAAACAACATGTTGTCATCATTGAGATGATCAACATTATTTTGTACATCCGATTGTTGCACTTCATGCTAGAGTTGTTGATACTCAAACAATAGTCTTTTACGAACTATTGCATTCAAATTCCCAGTCAGTTGGGGCATGGGTGAAACGTCAAATAAACTTTTACCTGACTCGTAGAGTAATTGATCCAGCAGAAATATACCATAATATTTAATTTGATCCTGAGTAGGATTAGAAATGTCAAATATTTTACGAATCTTGTACTCTAGGTCATCACATATATGCATTGAGAATTGAGTACATAACTCAAGTGGATGTAACACTGTGAAAATAATACTAAACAGTCTCCTCAAATGGTGTCCCGTTTTCACAGTTGAACCCTCTTGCATACGTTGTAACCATTCTCCATCATCTTCTAGAGTCCTCTTGCAATGCATATTGTTTTGAAAGTATTCTACATAACACTAGTTATTGTGCATAAATTTTAAATGATGGTGGTGGGGAGAGAAAGTATTGCTGGAAGAGGCATAATTCAAAGAGTGAGAGATAATGAGGTAAAAGAGAGATGGGACTTTAGTGTGTGTTGGGGGGTTTTGAGAGTTAAGTGTGTGTGTGTGTGTTTTTTCTGTGTGTGTTTTTTGCGTGTAGAGAGAAAAAGAGAGGAAGAGGCGTGACTAAGAGAGAAAGATAAAGAGAAAGAGAAGTAGAAAAGAATGTCTGTTTGGGACTCTAGTGTGTGGACGTGACTGTGCGTGTGTGTGTGCGAGGGGGGTTCTACGAGCTGGGTGGGGGGGGGGTTCTGTGAGATGGGTCTAGTGTGTTTATGTTTTCTATGAGATGTGTGTGTGAGTTGAGTGTGTGTTTGAGAGAAAGACGTAGAATGAGACTTGAAGAAAGATGGAGAGGGAGATAAAGGCATATGAGTTGAATGTGTTTGTGTATGGTGGGGGGAGGGTGGTTATGTGAGATAGGTCTAGTATGTTTGCATGTTCTGTGAGTTGGGCCTATTTGTGTGTGTGAGTTGAGTGTGTTATTGAGAGAGAGAGAAAGAGAGAAGGGTAGAATGGGACTCGAGAAAGAGATGGCGTGTGAGTTAAGTATGTTATGTGTGGCATGACTGTGTATGTGGGGAAGGGGGTTCTGTGAGCTGAGTGGGGGGGTTCTGTGAGATGCATCTAGTGTGTGTTGTTTGTTCTGTGAGCTGGGTGTGTTTGTGTGTGTTTGGGACACTGTAGAGAGAGAGAGGGTAGAATGGAACTCAAAGAGAGATGGAGAGAGAGAGAGAGGCATGTGAGTTAAGTGTTGGGGAGGGGGGATTCTTTTTTCTAATCTGTATGTTTGAATTTCTAATCAAGACAGATGGAGAGAGAGAGATGCGTGAGTTGAGTGTAAGTATTATGTTTACTATACAATCATAAAAAACTATATATAGAGAGAGAGAGGGGTAGAATGAGACTCTAAGAGAGATGGAGACAGAGAGAGAGAGAGAGGTGTGTGAGTTGAGTGTGTTTGTGTGTGGCATGACTATGTGTGTTGGGGGGTTTGGGTGGGAAAAAAAAATTTGAGAATCAATTAAAATCATCAGGTATTAACAATCTTGAAATGATCTGAGATGTCTCAACGATTTTATAAGATTGGGGTTTGAAACTTTTTTTACTTTAAATTTTGTCAATATTTTTAAGAAAAATAATGGGTAAAAATAAATTTTGAATGATGTAATCAAAAAATGAAGGAAATAAAATTATTATTTAATATAGTGAGATCCATTTTTTGGGTGTTCGAATTTTATATTCTATCGTGCCTTCAAACATAGATTATAACTAGTATATCGATATTGATGATACCTCAAAATAAATCTCAAACGCTAGCTCAGAAGGTCAGCTCAGCCCAGCCCAGGAGGTTAGACTAGACGAACAAAACTCGAAAAAGTAAAGCTGGAGGTCCCTTCGAGATAAGCAAGGACAATAACAACCAAGACAACAGTTGGAAGATCACGAGAGGTTCCTAAAAGCGTTAGGAAGCAATAATCAAGGCACCTAATCTCAACCAACCAAGATTTTCTCCTATAATCAAGGATAACCTTATGAAATAAGGGCAAGAATCTCGGTTAGGATCTTACTGAATAGGGAACAACCCTATAAATACTATGTAACGCCCTCGAGGAACGAGAGGAACCCTAGAGGCAAAAACTAGCCATTGTACTATTGCAATCATCATTATTGAAAGACAAGGAGCAAGAGTCTCCATTAAAGAATGGATTAGCCGAGCTCCCGAGCTGGTGAACCACTATATTCGTACTGTGTTAATTCCTCAATTCCTCGACAATTCTCAGTATCATTCATTCGAGTCTAGTAGCTCAGATCCCAACAATTTTAATATTATTTTCTTTCATTTACTCGTCATCACAAATTCTCATCACGTTGAAATACACCATCAGTTTGGTGCCGTTTGTGGGAACGACTGTTCCTGTTACAAATAAAGCTGATTTTCCAGTGACTGATGGTATCAACGCGAAACATGAGCCTAAGTCAGACCAATCCTCTACGGATGCAAGATCAACAGGAAGCCGCAAATAACAGGCAACCCGAAAACGCTCAAGAAGCAGATCCCCCCATGGGGGCCTTCCCATGAATAATGAGATGGAGGCCCTTCGTTTTGTCAATGAACGTCTGATAAAACATAACGAAGAGCTTTTAAAGCTCCTACAACGCCCACCAAAGGCACGACCGGCCCAAGGAGGCCAGAATAACCCACCACCAAGAGAGCAACCACATCTCGACCCCCTCAGAGAAGTTAATAAGGTGGAGAGAATAGTCAGACCTTCGAGCAAGAACCTCGACTACCCCTAGGAATGGACACAACGAGAAAGTGCAAAATCAGTATAAGGAAGGGGAGAGGAGTGACTTCTTCCCTTATCAACAAGAGAGAAGAGAACACCACTAGGAGCAACGTTTCAAAGACATCCAGCAAGAGCTCAGCCAGATGAACGAGGCAGTGAAGAGCAAGGCCCCAGTCACTATGGATGCCTTGGTGTAGCAAACCGAATCCCCTTTCACTGCTGGGGTGCTGCACTTTCCTCTCCCATCTAAATTTAGAATGCCGCAGGTGGATGCTTTCGATAGGACAAAAGATCCCGTGGACCACCTCAACACCTACAAAAACCAAATGGAGTTGCATGGATATCAAGATCCAGTGAGATGCAGGGCCTTTACTATCACCCTGAAGGGCTCAGCCTTAGCATGGTTCAACAGACTCCCCCCAGCCTCGATTTTCTCTTTTAAAAAGCTTTCAATCTTGTTTGTGTCCCACTTCATTGGAGCTCAGACCTATAGGAAATCGAGCTACCATTTGTTAAATATGAAACAGGGACCTGATGAGAACCTACGGTCTTATGTCCAATGGTTCAACTCAAAATCCTTGAAGGTGGATGTCCTAGACAAAAATTTTGCTATTACAGCCTTCATAGCAGGTCTGGGGGTTTAGTCAAAAGACCTGATGTTTTCTATCTCAAAGAACCCCCAGGTTAGTATGGCGGAGGTGCTCACCAAAGCAGGAAAGTACATAAATGGTGAGGAAGCGCTCTTCTCCAAGGTCGGGAGCTCTTCGTCGAGAAAGGAGAAAGGGAAAGAAGAAAAGAAGAGAGAACGAAGTCCCAGAAAGGAAAGAGAATGAGGCAGGTCTCCAAGAAGAGACAGAGAGCGTTCCCCGAAGAGAAGGAAAAATGGCAGCTCACCCCCCCTAACTGCTACAGTGTCTCAGATACTGTATGAGGTGCAAAATGAGAATTTCTTAAGGTGGCCACCCCAGATGAAAGCAGACCCGACAAAAAGGGATCCTACGAAGTATTGTGACTTCCACAGAGACCATAGTCATCACACCGACGACTGTATCCAATTGAAGAGGAAAATAGAATTTCTAATCCGGCGAGGGCAGCTGCGACGCTATATGGCCAATGATAATTAAAATCGAGCTCTTCCACTCTCACCCCCTCAGCGTCAAGCACCAGAGCCACACCAACAACCTATGGGGGAGATCAGTGTGATATCTAGAGGATTTGCCAGAGGAGGAGGATCTAGCTCTGCCAGAAAGGCCCACTTGCAAAAAATCAGAGCCACAGAAGCTCCCGAAGTATGTACTGTGTCTAAATCTCCACGCTTAGACACGACTATCACTTTCTCAGATTCAGAGCTGGAGCGTTGCCAACATCCCCACAACGACCCAATGGTGGTAAGAGCTGTGGTGGCCAATAGGACTATCCATTGTGTTTTGATTGACAATGGCAGCTTGACAGACATCATTTTTGCTTTTGCTTTCAACCAAATGGATATAGGGAGGGAAAATCTTGAACCAGTAAATGCCCACCTATTGGGATTCTCAGGAGAAAGGGTGCTGCCCCTAGGGTCAATCCAACTCATCTTGACCTTAGGTGACCCACCTTGTCAGACTACTACAGTTGTGAAATTCCTAGTGGTTAACGAGACCAGGCCAACACCATCAGAAGAGCTGAAACCTGTTCAAATCGATGAGGAGCCAGAGCATCTTGTTTACGTTGGATCCAAGCTGAGCAAGGAGATCAAGGATCTCCTCATCCAATTCCTGAAAAGGAACAAGGAAGTTTTTGCATGGAAGCAAGAGAAAATGAAAGGGATTGATCCCTCTATCATCACTCACAAGCTCAGCGTGAATCCAACTTGTAAGCCTATTAAGCAGAAGAGGAGGAGCTTCATCCCGGAGCGTCAGAAAGCCATTAACGAAGAGGTCAACAAGGTCCTTCATGCAAAAGCCATTCGAGAAGTGGATTACCCAGTCTGGCTAGCCAACGTAGTCCTAGTTAAGAAGACAAACGAAAAATGACATCTTTGCATTGACTTTACAGACCTCAATCGTGCTTGCCCGAAAGATAGTTTTCCTTTACCCTGGATAGATTTGATTGTAGATGCCACTGCAGGACATGAGCTCCTCAACTTCATGGATGCCTTCTCGGGGTACAATCAGATCAGGATGGATCGCAGTGACCAAAAAAAAATCTCGTTCATAATCGAGTAAGGGACATACTGCTATCAAGTGATGCCTTTCGGGTTAAGAAATACAGGAGCCACTTACCAGCGCCTGGTGAATAAGATGTTTTAAAAATAGATTGGGACCTCCATGGAGGTCTATATTGACGATATGCTGGTCAAGTCACTGAAGGCAGAGCTCCACATTGGGCATCTAACAGAGTCGTTTCAGGTCCTGAGAGAATACAAGAAGAAGCTCAACCCTGCTAAGTGTGCCTTTGGGGTGTCAGCAAGAAAATTTCTGGGATTCATAGTTAATAATAGAGGGATAGAGGCTAACCCAGAGAAGGTAAAAGCAGTGTTGGATATGCAGCCTCCCTCCAACACGAGGAAATACAGCGTTTAACCGGCCCTAAGTCGTTTCGTTTCCAGATTAAGTGACAAGTGTCAGCCCTTCTTTTGAGTCTTAAAGAAAGCTTTTCAATGGGATGCTCGGTGTGAAGAAGCCTTCAAAGCATTGAAAGAATACTTGAGCTCCCCACCTGTCTTGGTAAGTCCGTTAGAAGGAGAAGTAGTTACCCTTTACCTGGCTGTCTCAGAGTTCTCAACTAGCGCAGCGTTAGTAAGGGAGAAGGACAGAGCTCAGAAACTAGTTTACTACTGCAACCAAGCTCTGAGGGGGGCAGAAGAAAGATATCCTAAAATGGAAAAACTCATTTTAGCCTTATTGACAACTGCCAGAAGACTAAGACCCTACTTCCAAGCTCATACTATCGAAGTCACAACAGATCAATCAATAAAGCAGGTGCTGCATAAGCCAGAATCATCGGGAAGACTGGTTAAATGAGTCATTGAACTTTGCGAGTTTGACATTAGATACAAGCCAAAGACAGTCATTAAGGGGCAAATATTGACAAATTTCATTGCAGAATTCACAATTGGGATACCTACAGAGACAGGGCAGTTAGTACCTAACCTCCCCACATGGAAACTTTCAGTAGATGGAGCTGCCAATGCTCAGGGCAATGGAGCTGGTTTGATTCTGACCTCCCCCGATGAGATAGATGTTGAATACGCATTGAAACAACGAAGTCGAGTATGAGCCAGTCATAGCAGGGCTCAACTTAGCTCATTCAATGGAAGTCGAGCAACTGGAGATTTGCAGTGACTCACAACTCGTGGTGAAACAGATAGAGGGTGCTTACGATGCAAAGGGTGAGAAGATGATACTTTATCTTAGGAAGGTGTAAGAATTAACCAAGAAATTTGTGCAAGTAAAGATCAGACATGTCCCTAGAACTGAAAATTCGAGAGCAAACATTTTGGCAAAGTTGGCAATAGCTTCTCAAGAAAATTTGGACAGGTTGATTCCCATGGAGCATCTGGCGGAACCATATGTGTGCATTGAGATTGAAGAAGTTTTTCCTGTGCAAAGTCCATCAAGTTGGATGGACCCCATCGTGGAGTATCTCCAGAACGGGACCTTACCGGAAGACAACAACGAAGTAGCAAAGCTGAGAACCAGGTTAGCTAGATTTTCTATTTTGCAAGGAAACCTGTACAGACGAGGTTTTTCAGCGCCACTCCTCAAATGTGTGGGGAACGAGGACACTGATTATATACTTAGGGACATTCACGAAGGAGTCTGTGGCAATCACATCGGAGCTTGGGCTTTGGCAGGAAAGAAATTAAGGCAGGGGTATTACTGGCCCACGTTGCTCAAGGATTCAACAAACCTGGTCAGAAAATGCAAGGCTTGCCAGATGCATGCCAACATCTCTCACTGTCCACCAAAGTTCCTAACCTAAGTGATAAGCCCTTAGCCGTTCCAACAGTGGGGCTAGATATACTAGGACATCTTTCCACTAGTGTGGGACAATGCAAGTTCGCCATTGTAGGGGTGGATTACTTTACCAAGTGGGCAAAGGTAGAGCCCTTAGCAGCTATTACAGAACAAAAAGTTCATAATTTTACCTGAAAATCCATAATCTGCCGATTTGGGATCCCCAGAGCAATTGTGTCGGATAATGGGAAGCAGTTCGACCAGCCAAAGTTCAAAAACTTCTGTGCCGAGCTTAGAATAAAGAATTATTTTTCTGCCCTAGCTCATCCTCAGTCTAATGGACAAGCAGAAGTCATGATCAGGACTATAAAGTCCGCCCTGAAGACCAAGATGGACAATCTGAAGGGTAAATGGGTGGAGCACCTCCCAGAAGTACTATGGGCTTATAGGACAACCACTAGGTCGGCAACACAAAAGACTCCATTTGCTTTGGCTTTCGATTTTGAGGCAGTAGCGCCTGTGGAAGTTGGGCTCCCTTCACTTAGAACAGAATTAGCAAACGAGGAAAACAATGATAATTCCCTTCTGCTAAGTTTGGATCTATTGGAAGAAAAGAGGGAGGCAGCACTGCACAACATAAAGAGCTATCAAAGGAAGGCAGCTAGGTACTATGACGGGAAGGTCAAGCATAGGAGTTTTAAGGTTGGAGATCTGGTGCTGAGGAAGCTTCTACTGGCAAGAAAGGATCTCACTCATGGGAAACTGAGGCCTAACTGGGAAGGTCCATACATAGTCTCTCGAGTGATTAGACCGAAAAATTATGAGTTACAAATAGAAGAAGGGAAAGTCTTGCCCCATTCATGGAATGCAGAACATTTTTGGAAATTTTTTCAGTAAATTTGTCTTGTATTACGAACCATTTTTTTTAAAAAAAAAGAAAAATATATAGCAAGTCTGTGATTCGTCTATCCTTATGAGCACGCAAAAAAAAGAAGAGCCTTTGGAGCTCAGTATGAACTCACTAGTTCACAAAAAGAGCCTTAGAGCTCGCGATGTACTCATCAGTTCATAAAAAGAGCCCTAGAGCTCAGTATGAACTCATTAGTTCATAAGAAGAGCTCTGGAGCTCAGTATGAACTCATTAGTTCATAAAAAGAACCTTAGAGCACACGATGAACTCATCAGTTCATAAAAAGAGTCCTGGAGCTCAAGATGAACTCATCAGTTCATAAAAAGAGCCCTGGAGCTCAGTATGAATTCATTTGTTCATAAAAAGAGCCTTAGAGCTCACGATGAACTCATTAGTTCATAAAAAGAGCCTTAGACCTCACAATGAACTCACTAGTTCATAAAAAGAGCCTTAGAGCTCACGACAAACTCATTAGTTCATAGAAATAGCCTTAGAGCTCACGATGAACTCATTAGTTCATAAGAAAAGTCTTAGAGCTCACGAAGAACTTATTAGTTCATAAAAAGAGCTTTAGAGCTCATAATGAACTCATCGGTTCATGATGAATTCATCAAAAGAGTCACGGAGCTTAGAAACATTAGCGATTACAAAACAAAAGACTTCTTCAAATCACAAATCGTTCACGATGTGCAGTAAATATGAGAAAGTTGAGGTTTTCAAAACATCAGCAGTTACAAGGAATCAATCAGAGCAAAATTCCTAGTCGTCTCTCCAACTCATCTATCCTCTCCTTCAGACGAAGGTTCTCCTCTTTCAGCTCATTCCTTTCCTTCTCAGCTGATGACAGAAGATCCATCAAATTTTGCCCAACAACGGAGAATAGAACTTCCCCCAAGCCAGAGTCTAAGGTAGGGGAGGAAGAATCATCCCTCTTGCGCCTCTTCGAAGGAGCTCTAGTGTCTGAGCTCTTATCAGATTTCGAAGAAAAAGAGTTGGGTTCAGGAAAAAAATGAAAGTCTCGCTCAGTCGCAGCAGCACTAAACAAGTATAGATTGTCTGATGTCATGAGCTCAGAAAATGACATGGGCTCAGCTTGGGTCATTAGTTCTGTCCTCATCAATTCAAGCAAGTTCAAGTTAGGAACACATGTACACAAAAAAAAAAAACAAGATAAGTAAATAACATCATAAAAATTTGATCCCAAGAGAGGGACCCTCGTCACTCTCACCTGGGTAAGAATAGCTCTTTCAAGACCGAGAGACTCTACACTCCCTAGTGTCCACCTCAAAAGACCTCCACGAGTCACTTGAAGCAAAGAATAAGAGCTGGGCCCATCCCGAAGGAAGAGAGGGGAGATCAAACACTAAGCGACGTAGCCTAAAATCTCTCCACCGAAAGCAGACGAAGCATAGAACTTCATCCTCCTCAATGTCAAAATAGTAAAGAAATTCTGCAACTGTAGGAAACTCATCATTACCTCGCAGACGCCAGAAGAGGAAAAAACTGGTTATGATAGCCCATCCCATGGGTGAAAGACAAGAGGGACACAAACCGATATATGCCAGAATAAATTCAATAGAATGATGAATGGGAAGGCGCAGACCTAACTCCAAAGCTGCTTCAAAGAAGTACATTTTTTTAGGAGAAAGGTAATTACAGGGTTCATCGGAGCTTGGAACATGTAGAGATAACTCTAAATCGAGAAAGAATTTCTTCCTTATCCTCTCTAAATCAGAGGATGTCACCACTGAGGGAACGAAGTAGCGAGTATGTCACATACACTCAACCCCAAAGGAGGTTCGCTCTTGAAACAGAGCAGAAAAAGGGGCAGACATAATGGATTCAAGCAAAAAAGAGAAGAGGAGGAATTAGAAGACATTAAGCCCTCAAGAATAACGAAGGAATACCCGGAGGAAAGTGATAGCTAGTACTTATAGAAATCCTTTGAGGATCTCAGATTTTTAGGAAGTTGTTAATTTCACGAAACCTTAAGTCGATGGGTCTCTAAATTTCCAAATTAAGGAAATAGGAACCTTTTGAGTAGGAAGGATATGCATTGAAAACAGACATCAACAACACCCTGGGATAAAACAAGCAGACCTCCAAAGAGGGGTCCAGAGCATTAAAGAAAGGTCAAAACAGATCCTTGCAATTCAAGAGTTCAGTGAGTCTGAGGTGAGGAATTCAATGCACACAAGCAGCTGCATCTAGACATGCTCTTCCAGGTTGTCACCTTGCCAATGGTACCTGACAGCCCCGGAGCTTGAAACATCGGCACAAGAGGACAGAGTATGATAGTATGCTCTCCACCTCACTTAATCAGAACGGCTGAACTCACAAAACAGGGAAAAAAACCTGACCAATGGCTACACGTGCACATATCCCCTAAGGCTTGCCAAAGGGACCCCTCAAATCGAGTCGGTGGTTATTTCGCCCTGGCAACAAGTCAGCACCTAGCCAGTCTGCTGCACATGGAAAGGATGAACCCTCACCATGGGACAAGGGGGAAAAGTCTACTTCTTTCCAACATGGTAAATCCTGACCTTTAGATCTGCCACACCAAGGTAACAATTTGACCCAGGATCCTGTTTGTCTGTCAAGGTCAGCTATGCAAGTCAGCAAATGAGAGCTCCTTAAGGGTAAAACTTCAAGTACTCCTTGTTTTATATTTCAAATAACTAAAAACTAGACCCCTACTGTGTATACAAAACTGGTCATTCAAATCTCCTATCCATTTGTTGAGAAAGGAAAAGGTTGAAAAGATTGCACCACGTAGTAGATGTTACATACTTGCAGTCTGGTTTAAAATGGTCACAACCATGAGTTGATAAGTTTGAAAAACTGACTTCGTATCCTAAATCGTTGAGGATGAAATAAGGCCAGACCTCTGGTGGTCAGTTGCTAAAGTTTGGACAGAAGTAGGGTGAGGAGCTGGAAGCTCAACTAGGCACATCAGCAATTATTCCTAACCTTTTTACTTTAAGGAGATCTGAATGACCCCCTGAAGCAAAGGGGGAAGAGTTGAGGAATATCATATTCGATAAATGATAAAATAAAGCAACAAGTTGGAAAGCAAAGGGAAAGAAGAGCCATAAGCTGTAAATTAAACACAAAATGTTACAATTCTGACATGTTCGTTTCAAATTTCGTTTCAAAATGTAACAATTCTGAGATAATTAGCCCAAAGCTACACACAAAAAAAAACTTGTTATGCATCCTAATTTTCTGATGGGGGAATAAGGCCAGAGCTTTGTTGGTCAGTTGTCGGAGCTGGGGCAGAAGCTGAAAGCTCTGCAAAAGTGATGGGCAACAGAGTTTAGGGAAGATCCAACGAGGGGAGCTTTTGAATGTGGGGCCTCTGTAGAAGGTGGGAGAACTGAAGCCTCAGTGGCAAGGCCAGCAAAGGAGGGGAGCTCGGCAGCAGGGACGTCTGAAGAGGCTGGGGGCTCACCTTCACCTTCTACTGTAGCCACCTCTGTGTCTTCATCGCTGGAAACATCAAAGTAGAAATTCAGGCCAGGGTAGGCCTCCTCAGCTTTTCCTTGGAAAGTAAGCCACCTAGAGACCCATTTGGTTGCGACATCATCCCGCAGCTTGACAATGTCTTTATCCTTTGCATATATAGCAGCATTCACCTCTTCAAACGCGCTGCAAAAGGTGTTATTAGTATCAGATAGAGCAACAAAATCTCTGGTTAAACTTGCAAAAGAGCTCTGAGCAGCAAAAGCCTCCTGGCTAGCCTTGGCCCATGCTTCCCTAGCCTTTCTCTCCCCCTCCTCAGCTTTGGCCTTTGCGACTTCTAAGCCCTCAATGGTGGAAGCCTGCTTCCCCACTTTGTCTTGAAGCTCCTGTAGCTGAGCTCGTAGATTATCATTTTTAAAAGTCAACTCGACAACCTTAACTTCATAAGCCCTCACCATTTTGACATAATTCTTCGCAGACAGGACCCTGCTCATCAAACTCTTGGCATAAATAGCAAACTTTGGGGCTAGAGGAAAACAGACAAAAGTTAGGAAAGTTCAAAAATAAAGAGGAGTTCATAAATGTGAGTTAGAAATTACCGCAATTAATTCATGAATAACAGAGCTTATTGAATCCTCAAGAGACAATGAAAAGGCCCTTTTTATATCAGCATTAGGAAGAATAGAAGAGAGGGCACTGCAACAAGGTCGGGGTTATCAAGAAAGGAGCCCTCACTTTTACCTACCTTGAGGAGCTCCTCCTTTACAGCCTTGGAACCCTCAGGAAGGGAACGATTGACGGGTGCAGCAGGCGGATTAAGAGAGGCTAAGATCTGGGAGGTCGTCTCCATAGCTCTCTCGACCTCAGAAGCAAAGGGGGTTGCCTGTCTTGACGCAACATCGCTTGGAGTAGTAGGAAAGACGCCTTGGGAAGAGAAGTCTGGGATAGCTGGAGTAGAGGGAGTGAGTGACATGCCTGTCTTTGGCACCTTGGCAGGAGTGGAGCCATCGGCAGAGCTGGGTCCTGACTTGCGTTTGGCGTTGTTCTTGTTGTTGCCCTTAATATTCTTCATTTGAGAAAGTTTAGCCCTGAGTTCAGCAGCAATGAGCTCTATTGATGATGAACCTGCGGGACTTAAGAATAGCTAAACCTCACCCTTAGACTGAGAAAAGGAGAGAGGGTACAAAGAAAAAGTGTTACCTGATTTATCTTCAACGAAAAACAGGGTGGGCCAACAACGAAAAGTGGAAGGGGTGCTTCAACTCTCACCTCAGGAAGGCAGAACCCGTGTTCTACGAGAGCCCAAGGTTGGATGAGTTTAGAATATTTCTCTAGTTTACACTTTTCCAATTTCCGCATTACTCGCTCCTCTTCAACACTGAGCTCAGGTCGAATACCTAGAAAATCAAGGAAAACAAGAAGTAAGTTAACAAAGTAGCCAGACTTGGAGTAAATACGGTCTGGGCAGAAACATACCCAAATTATCGGGGGGCAGACCACTCTGTAGGGATTGGGAGGGTATCAGCTTTATCCTCTGAGTTGAACTCCCACTGTGTACTGCCTATAAAGAAAAATCGTTTCTTCCAGCCCTTATGGGAGCTTGAGAGGTCAGAGATGACCTGTTTGGCCTTAGTCCTCTTGGAAATATACAGAAAGCCATCAGAGGAAGTCTATTTGACATTGAACAGCTCTATAAGTAAAAAAACAATAGGGAACACAAGCTTATGGTCCTTAAAGAAGACTAGTAAACCCACAAGAACACCCCAGAAAGTTGGGGGAGAGTTGGGCAGGGCAGACATTGAAGTGCTGAAGGACAACTTTGATAAAAGGATGAAGGGGGAAGTGAAGTTCGTTATCAAAAGCTGCCAAGAAGAAACAAACCTTCTTATGGACATGGTGAACATATGTAGTGTACTCATTAGAACTCCAGGGCTGAAACCCTAGGGGAAAAAAAGCGAGCATTGAAAACCTTCAGGTTAATAGGGGTAAGTCCGCTGAAACCTACAAGTTCAGTGTTCCTGAAGTCAGCCCCTACGCCTGAACCAATGACTCCCACACCACTCACCTTGCCCTTACCCTTGTCAACACTAGGAGTTACACGAGAGGAAGATGAGGGGAGTTCCTTGGAGTCCACCTCGATATCGATAGCCTCAACACTGAAAAAGTTGTCAATCTCACCACCTACATCCCCTAAATCAGAATCTCTCTCACAGACCTGTCGCCTAAGAGAGAAACAGAGGAGGGAGTTGCTCCAGAGGAGGCAGACATGACTGGCAAAGAGAAAGGCAAGTCGAAAGAATTATAAAAAGGAGGAATACTAACTAAACACCCCTTATAATTCTAGGGTCAGCACTATACCTCTCGATAGTAAGAATTCGCACAGTGGAGTTCCAATCCACAAAGCAAGGAAAAGGAGATAGGCAACGATCACGATTCCAAAAGAAAAAGAACCGAAAAACCCAAAAAAATAATGGCCACCTCGAAGTCGAGGGATCCAGAGTGAGGAAAGGCGAGAGAAAGAGAAAGGGACAGAAGGAAGCGTACCTAGACAGGGAAGAGAGCAACAAACAGCAGCCAAAGAACAAAATTGGAGGAGAAGAACAAAGCAGGACTTCAAGTCGAACCCAAAAAGCATAGTCTAGAGCAGAGAATAAGGGAATCGCGTGGAGAAAAGCCCAGAAATCACAGAGAGAAAGAGTCGGAGACGAAGGTGAATAGCGTAGAAGATAAACGGTAGTTTTGTATGTTTTCTTTCAACAGTTTTGAGCATTTAAGGCTTGAAAGACGTGGGGTGAGGCGTGCGCGGGAACCAATGAAGTACCGTCAAAAAGCCCCTCCCATGTGCATCTCACATGCAGGCTAAGGTCAGTTAGGCGCAGATCTGATCCAAGGTAAAAGCAGCTCAGCTCATGCCCAAGCTCGCTTGGGCCAAGGGTTGGGGGGGCAACTGATGATACATACCTCAAAATAAATCGCAAACGCCAGCTCAGAAGGTCAGCTCAGCCTAAGAGGTCAGACTAGACGAACAGAACTCGGAAGAGTAGAGTTGGAGGTCCCTTCGAGATAAGTAAGGGCAATAACAACCAAGACAACAGCTGAAAGATCACGAGAGGTTCCTAAAAGCGTTAGGAAGCAATAATTAAGGCACTTAATCTCAACCAACCAAGATCTTCTCCTATAATCAAGGAGAACCCCACGAAATAAAGACAAGAATCTCGGCTAGGATCCCACTGAATAGGGAACAACCTATAAATACTATGTAACGCTCCCAAGGAACAAGAGGAACCCTAGAGACAAAAACTAGTCATTGTACTCTTGCAATCATTATTATTAAAAGACAAGGAACAAGAATTTTCATTAAAGAGTAGATTAGCCGAGCTTCCGAGCTGGTGAACCACTATATTCTTAATGTGTTAATTCCCCAATTCCCGCCAATTCTCAGTATTATTCATTCGAGTCTAGTAGCTCAAATCCCAACAATTCCAATATTGTTTTCTTTCATTTACTCGTTATCACAAATTCTCATCACGTTGAAATACACCATCAGAGCTGATAGAAAAATAATTTTAATGTTAGCACAATTCCCAAGTTATGAATTATTATATTTAAAAATATTGAAACTAACAATGATAAATAGTATTTATGATAGTAATAATTAGATAATACCATAAAAAAAAAATTGAAATGTGTACTTAATGACAATAATTCGATGAAAAAGAGAATTTAATAGAGTATAAGTCTGACTATAATACTAAAGTCAAATAAGTTCTAGAAAAGATACTTTGTTTTTTTTTCTGGTAAGTACATAATAACAAAAAAAAAAATACTTACGGCCAAATATCTGTTATTCTTTAGTATATTTGCTGGCCCAACAAATCTGACCCGTCCTATAGGTCTCTGAAAATTGCTCTATACATGAGGAAACTAGGAAAGTATCATCCATCCGCCCATTTTGAGTTAATTATACTCGATGTCCTTAAAATATAGAGTTTATTTTATTTTAATTTTTAAAATTTTAATTACATTATTTTAATTTTTAAATTATTTAATATATTTTTATATATGATCACTCAAACAGACAATATCTAAATTGTTAATAATTTTTTATTATAAACTTATCACATGATACTTAAATATGAATAAAAAAATAATTTTGATAACTCTTAACTAATCTTTTATCTAAATTTTGGTCAAGAATAATCCATATTTCATATTTTTTGTCAAGAATTATTTAAATTATTTTTTATCTATATTTAAGTATCACTTAATAAATTTGTGATAAAAAATTATTAATAATTTAAATAATTTTTGATCGAGAGATTATATAAAAATATATTTAATATTTTAAGGATCAAAATAATATAATTAAAATCTTATAAACCAAAATAAAACAAACTTCTTGCTTTAGATCAATGTTATCATAATCGAACCGATCATCGAATTGGCAAGGGGATCGGGTCAATGGTTCCTGGTTCAACCGTTGGATCAACTGGTCGGACCGGTCATATAATAAAAAAATAAAAATATATATATAATAATTATAAAACTTAATAATTTAGCTAAAAAATATAAAATATGTATAAAATACATAAATTTGCCATAAAATTAATGAAATTAAGTAACAAAGTGAGGGTTATTGTATTTTAAAGTAAAGTAAAGAGGTTCAAGTAAATTATAAAAAAAAAAAAGGGGTGTCATTTATAATTTTTTCCAAGAATAATGTTAAAAAAAATCAACTATTTATTGATTTAGGGCAAAAAAATTTATTTATGTAATTTAATTTTTAAAAACCGGCCGATTTTTCAGTTTTTAGCCGGTTCGTTTCCTTAAACGGTTCAACGAAGGAACCGGACCGGTTAAGGTCCAGGTTCACGGTTGAACCGATCCGACCGGCCGGTCCGGTCTGGTTCTGATAACGGTGCTTTAGATACTTCCGGTGTAATTAACCCAGCCATTCTTCATGCTCGTCTGAGAGCTCTGTATTATTACCGAGCGGCCACACCACAGACAGAGAGAGAAAGAGCAGAGGTAGAGAGACAAGCAGATGGACAGAGAGTGGGGTTCGAAGCCTGGTAGCGGAGGCGCCGCCTCCGCCCAAAACGAAGCCATCGACCGTCGTGAACGGTTGCGGAGACTCGCCCTTGAGACTATCGATCTCGCTAAAGATCCCTATTTCATGCGCAACCATCTCGGCAGGTCCAATCTTATCCTCTCTCTCTCTCTCTCTCCGTTTATATATATTTATTTATTTATTTTACACAGAGGTATTTATTTATGTAGGTAATAAAATAATTGGAATCCATTTTGTTGTGAAATTGGGTTTTTGTAGCTATGAGTGTAAGCTGTGTCTGACACTGCACAACAATGAGGGGAACTACTTGGCTCACACACAGGGAAAGCGTCACCAGACCAATTTGGCTAAGAGAGCCGCTCGCGAGGCAAAAGAAGCACCAGCTCAGCCTCAGCCTCACAAGCGAAAAGTCTCTCTCCGAAAATCAGGTAAAATAATAGTCTTCTATCAATAACTCTAATCGACTATTATGTCTGTACTCATGTAAGTTCTTTGACCCTGAAGTGTAGTTTGCAATGTTTAGCAGACAAATCCCAATTCCTGAAAATTCAACTGCATTGAAATAGACTGATTAAGTAAAGATCAATCCCAAGTAATGGGTACTTGGGAGGGGTTCCTGATGTTTGTAGTATTTGCACAATGTAGTTGCTCTCAAGCTTGAATGGGCAAATGCACATTGTTCACTTTTACTTTTTACGACAATGCTATGCAGTGTCCCTAATAGGTTGATTATATAAATATTAACATTTAATTTTAGTTGTGGGGTTTTGAAGATTACATTAAATCTTATTTTTATGTTACTGACCTTAGAAAAGTTCTAAATTTTATTTATTGTGGCTTGCAGTGAAAATTGGCAGGCCTGGTTACCGTGTGACAAAGCAGTTCGATCCCGAGACGAAGCAAAGGTCTCTTCTCTTCCAGGTTGGGATCTGATCCTTAGCAATCAAATTGTCCAGCAAGTATTTCTTGTAACTGGAAGTACTAGGCATGTGCAGACAGTGCTTTTGAAATGGAGCACACATGATAACTAAGCTAATTTTATAAAATCTGCATCACTTTCTGTTCTGAAATATATTCTCAAAGGCTCAATCCGTCAAACATGATGAAAGGGTTTTTTTTTTTTTTTTAAAATTCAAATAAGTTGAGAGGGAAACTGGCAAGGTTAGTTGAACATAAAGATTTAATCTTCATGGGTCAAATGTATAACACTAATCTTGATTTGTAGAGAGGAACTGTATTGCAGCACTATCTTATACATTGTAGTGTGATGAATTATCAGAAAACATAGAAATTGCAGTTCTTGTAACTTGAAACAAGCAACTCAAACACAAGTGTATGGGAAAGCCATTGAGGAAAATGATAACCATTAATTCCACTTGCTAAGAGTTTAAGTAAAGAACCATCGACAATGCAATTAAAGGCTTAGTGGAAGGTCTAAAAACAGCTTAGAGAGAACATTTTGTACCTATCTCTTGAAGGAGATCCGAAGAATGTTATTCAGACGACTAAAGATTGGGAATGGGCCATGGAACTTATGTTCAGTTTTGCAAGAGTGAAAAAATTAGCTAAGAAATAATTTTACCGGAGTAATAGTTGGATCTACCTATGGAGAAGCAAAGCAAAACAGCAAATTGTCATTGTGAAAGTTGGCAAAGGAAAAATTAGAGCGAAAAGTAGAATCATGAGAAAGCGGGGGCTTCCGAAGTAGGGGATATTGGAGAGAAAGATATCAAACATAAAAGCGCAAAGATCTCTAGGCAAATTTCTTTTTTCCAGTAAGAATGCAGATACAAATTGATATGCAGAACTCTGATGTTTTTCTTTTCTGGTTTCTTTCCCCCCCCCCCCCCCCCCCGCCTTCCCTCCTTCTCCTTCTGTTTTCCTATGGTTGACTTCGGTTCTATTGTAGATTGAATATCCTGAGATTGAAGACAACACTAGGCCAAGGCATCGGTTTATGTCATCCTTCGAGCAGGTATGCTAAAATGTTCTCCAAGTCTGATGCTCAATGTCTCCTTTATGGACTTGTAGTGATCTACTTGCTCTAAATAATCTTTTTTTTTTAAATTATGTCGAGAATTCAATTGAAATTGCTGCTTCACTTTTTATGGTAGTATCATTTCATAATCTTTCATTGTCTTTTACTTCTGTGTTGCAGAAAGTCCAATCCTTTGATAAAAGATATCAGTTTCTCCTGTTTGCAGCTGAGCCCTATGAGATCATTTCTTTCAAGGCAATTTGATTAGGCATTTGCATTGACGAATTTAAATGTATTCATAAATGGTTTGTTAAGTATTGGTCAATAATGAGGTCTGACTCTGCACCTTTATTTTTCAGGTTCCAAGTACTGAAATTGACAAGTCAACTTCCAAGTTTTTCTCTCATTGGGATCCAGACTCAAAAATGTTTACGGTTCGTCTATTCCACCTCATACTATGCCTTCCTAAATAATTATGTAGTACACATACCACACGGTGGTATAAACCTGGATCATTTTGTTTCGCTGTGATTGTGAGCCAAGACACCATGTGGGCTCAGTCCTGGTCTGTGTTGTTCAGTGCCACAGTGTGGACCCATGTTTGTACTTTGTTGTAATTCTCTAAAATCATTCAGCTAAACTGATGGCCAATTCCTGATCTTCATTCCTTGCAAAAACTAATTAAGGCATCACCTGCTGTTACCAGTTTAACCTACTCTGGCTACCAGATCTTTGGGCTGGACCAATCTACCTCCCTGACATGTTCAATTTGACTGGTCCTGCAAATTATTGGTTTATCATTGATATAGTTATTGTTACTATCATGGATACTATTATTTTTTGTGGGTATCATCTGACAATTCTGTGGGATGAACCAACATGCAGTTGCAATTATACTTCAAGTCTAAGCCACCGGAGGGAAACAAAGCTCAACCCACTCCTGCAGCCAATGGAACAGCAGCTCCTGGTGTTCCGCCAAGGCCTTTGCCCCCACCACCCCAAGCTCCACCTCCTCCTCCACCTCCACAACAAGGAGTTCCACCAGGGGCTCCGATTGGAAATCCTCCTAGAGGTCCTCCACCATCTGTACCTGGATCGTTGCCACCGCACCCTCCTCCAATGGCAAATGGACCAAGGCCTATGCCACCAGGTGGAAATCTACCTGCCCCACCACCACCCTCAGTTGGCAGTGGCTCGATGGCAAATTTTACTCCTGGACCACAAATGGCAAGGCCTCATATGCTACCTCCACAAGGTTTTCCAGGGCAACAGATGCAGGGGCAGGGGGTTCATCCACCCCCACCCCCTCCCAACATGGGATAATAGGTGTTTGTATTTATGTTATACACATGTAGAACATCAGACAATTCAGTTACCAACTTGGCTTCGGTTTGTAAGATTTATTTTCACTTGCTGGATACAGTTTCTTTACAGTGCCTCAGTACAAGTGTTGGAATGTTGCCTGAGTTTTGAGTGTTTTCCGTCAGTATACTTTTCAGTTCCCCCACTGTTTCTTGGACTTGTATTACCAGTTTGGAATACAGATTTTTATGGCGAGGCTGACCTAGAAATTAAATGTGCAGCGTAAGGCACAAGGAACTCAGGAGTCAGGAATGAAAATGCTCATGAGTTGGTGTGCCTTCCTACATCTTGTTATTTGGAGTGTGAAGAGAAGGGTTGTGGTTCTCTGAATGGTTGCCCTGTTTCTCTGGGCCTGTCCTTGAACGGCTGAATGGTTTACGATTCTTCACTCAAGCCACCAAAGAAGGCAGGCCAGTTGTGAATTCTCAGATGTATTGTATTGCTGTCTTTTGTGCAGTATACTGTGCCACTTCTGTTACTGTTCCATTGATGCAGCAATCACCCATTAGTCAAACTTGTTTTCATTGCTTCATATGAGTACCCTCTTGTTTTTCCATAAAGAAGAACCGTTCCAACTATCACTAAAATTGGCAAGACGGTTATTTGCCAAATGTGCGTGATTTTTCCAGTGCACGTATGCAGAGTTTGCACGTATAGACTTGCTTTTCAGGGTAACAAACTTTTCTAATTTCTACCCAAGCTGCCCTGACGGATTATAAGTATATTTGGCTGCACGTCTGGATTTACTTTTCAAGGTCACTTGAGTGGGAGAAGACTATAAATTTTGGTACTGTGAAGTTAAAGATAATAAGTTTTGTGGATTGAGATACAAACTATGGGTTACTTAAGATCGACTAAGACTCAAAAATTTTTTAATGGCCCGTAAAAATTGTAAATGATCACAAAAAATTGTAAAAATACAAAATTTGTATATCTAACACAAGGACTTGAATAACGTCTTCATGACAGCCACGGTTTTTCAGCCGAATAAACAGAAGTGACCATCTAACACAAGGACTGGAAGAGATTGTGGAGACGCATCCCAGTATCAACACACAATACAACTCCTTGAGGTTGTTGTCCTCTATATCTTTTTAAGTTGAAACATAACAAAAACTACACATAACAACACAGTGGAATCAAACAACATTATGTCAAGCAAGGTGCCAATGATGAAGCCAAGAAAAGTAAAGGAAGACGACAAACTAAATGTGAAAGAAAATTTTATTAGCCTACTACACATTTTGAACGAGATACAAATAAGCTGAAACCAGTTTTGTGTACTCTGCAATACATACAGCATCGAATGTGTTCTCTTTCACTAGGTAAACCCACAAAAAAAAGAATTCCGTTGGCTGTTCTTGAGATGTTGTAACCATTTTGAAAAGGATGGGAGGGGAAATGAGACTCTCAACAGAGGCAAAGATAAGTTTGCAATGTGCTTTTAACTTGCTACAACGGACGAAGGAAACACCTTCCGAATAAATTCTAACAAGCGGTTGGAGTAGAATGTTGGGTCCACAGCAGAGAT
>CAUOFW020002094.1:0-57863 GCA_963454935.2 Ilex paraguariensis | reverse complement strand
CATCTTTCATGGGATGATACGTGGATCTCAGAAAAGTTGGACTTAAGTTCGACTGAGTTGCACGGATTGCATTGAAAATAAGGATCGGGTTAGCAAAAAGGGCTAGATTCTCCCTCAGATGCAAGACCTAGTAACTTCGGATAAGCACTCCGATTGGTATTGAGTCCATAAAGCGTGTCGGCATACGTAGAGCCGTTGGTGGAAGTCCATAGATGTCATGTCAGTTGGGTACCTGTTGGTGGAAGTCCATAAATACTTACCCCAAGAAAGACCCAAAATTTTATAAAATGGTCATTGATGTGTAACATCAATGGTGTAGGCTTAGAATGCCCGGATGCATATGCATGACATGACTTGTGTTATGCGAGCTGGTGGGGGGCTTGGCTTGCATTACATGTGTGAGTTTCATCTCATAACATGGCATGATATTGTAGTATTCATTTATGAATTGTATATTCTTGAATGGATGATTGATTGATGAATTGCATGTAAACATTTCATACGTATCTGGGTTGGGGAGTAGCCTCCTTATGAGATACCCTATTGAAAGTAGCTCACCCTTTATGGCGTAATATTTCAGGTGTTGACCAAGCACCAATGGATGGCCCTCACTTGGGCCCTTGTTGATGAGGAAGCCGAATTGTGGCTTTTGAATTACATTTTGTAAATTACATATGTAATTTGTATAAAGGGGACATGTAATGAACTCTGTGGACAATGTTTTTCATGTAAATGAAGGAATGAATGATTATGGTATGAGTTTGGATGGCTAAGAGTTGAAAATGGAAGGATTTGGAAAACATTTGGGCTCAGGTACCAGTACCTAAATGATTAAGTACTAGTACCACGCTATCAGATAACCTAGGTACTGGTACCTAAACCTATAGGCACCATTACTTACATACCAGTGGGCTTAGGTACTAGTACCTAGGCACCAGGTACTAGTATCGATACCCGATAGACAGTGGGCTCAAGTACTAGTACCAAGATACATAGGTACTGGTACTTAGAAAATGGTGAGCTTAGGTACTGGTACCAGTTTCTATAGGTACGATACCTGGCAAACAAAAGGCCCAGGTACCAGTACCACGTATCAAAGGTACCGATACCTCTTCCCAGAATTTGAAATTTAATATGTAACATTGAAGGGCCTTCACATCTTGAGCTCTCTTCCTTGGATGATGTAAATTCATAATAATAAGCCTAATCATTGGTGTTTGGACCTTGAAATGGTCCAATGATTATTGTATGTACAGGTTACGAATTGGGTAGGGATTCCATACAAAGGAGACTCTATCCAAAATTTGTTTTGGTTATGATCCCAGTGAATAGGGTGTAACGATGTGCTATCGGATTATGTAGTACACAAGGGTATACTTCTGCAGGTTGATGGGTGATCAATGGGTTAAGAAAGGACCCCCGAATTTTGGGACTTCACAAGTTAGTGGCTATGCCTTCTTTACTAAATAGGGTGATCGAGTCCTAATGGCAAGAAGCGAAGATATTGTCCATTAAGGACCAGGTATTGTTGGGTATAGATGACGAGACCTGGGTCATTCATGCTAATGGTAGTCTTCGATATAGGGGCCGGATTGTGGTTCCCCAATCTACAGAGTTGAGAGAGGAGATCCTTAGGGAGTTTCATTGTTCCCATTTTGTGGCACATCCCGATGGCACGAAGATGCATCATGATCTTCGCCGCCAATATTACTAGAGTGGGATGAAGAGACACGTCGGAGACTTTGTTATTAGATGTCTCACCAGTCAACGGTTTAAGTACTTGACTTTATTTTCTGTTGTAGTATCCTAACCTCCGAACATCATCCCTCAATATATGTATAGTGTGTGTGTGAAGAGGAGTGTCACTCTCCCTTGGAATGATGTCAAAAGAAAGGGCAACGGAATGGTGGATGAATGAAATGCATGTTTGTGTATGTGAACAAAAATGTTTCCCAAGTGCAAGAAGACTTTTGTGTGTCGTGTTTTACTTGGAATTGTATTCCAAGGTCGTCTACTCAGAGAAGGAGGTGAATCGTGTAGAAGGTGATTTTGGTGAAAGAAAAGTGTAAAATATTTTGTTGTTGAAGTTGGTTTGTGATTTGTGTTTTGATAAAAATTTAAATGGAAAACAAGTATTGGCTAATCCATAGGGTTCACTCCAATGGGAATGCCAAGACAGCTCGAATCCTTCCTCCACTAGAGCATAGATGTACGATTGATTCGTGGGAGGCTAGGAATGAAATGGAAGTGAGGATCTAAGCATAACTCGTGACAAGTCTACAAGATATCAAAGACTCACAATCTCATCCACCCTCAACCCATTCAAACCGAGACATCGTACTCTGAGAGGAAGAAAGAAATGGAGTTGTAATGGCATACCTAAGTAGAGATATCCCTTGGATTAGCCAACTAAAAAGCTTAGCTACTCATGCTTAAGGTAAAGACAACAATGTAATGGGAAGACATTATAAAGAAATGAGGATTTTAACTAAGTTAATGCAAGGAAACATAAACTAAGAGAGAATGCATTGAATGCCCATTTCAAAACTAAGAAATTAAAGAACTTGAATGCATTAATGGTGAAATCTTGAATGGAAGATTAAACTTGAAAACAACTTGCAATAAATAGCATTAAAGACTTCAAACAAGGCTTAGAAGATTCTTACATGAAATTACAAGACAATGGGTGGAAGAAAATGCAAAAATCTCAACTTCTCTCTCTAACACTATTCATCTTCTTCCTAGACTCTCTCTCTAATAATACTCCATCATGGTGTATATCCTCCCAAAAATGTCCATGGAGTGATGCTATAGCTCTATGATGTGATCTCCATGCATAGGGGCTGAAAAGGGATGGGCTGGACAAGTTTGGTGTAGGCCTTGTCTCCACACCCAGCACCTTCTCTCCCCTCTTTCCTCATTAATGATCAAGCATCCAAAAGTCCAAGAAGAGGTGCAAGAGGGATTTTCATGGTGTTGGGAGTGGCAAGGGCAGATAGGAGAATGTCTGGTGGGACCCCCAAGATTACAAAGCTTGAGATTCAAATTCGAGCGCAATTCAGTAAAACCTACCAGTATATCGCGAAAAAAAACTACCGGTAGGTTTTACTCCAGTAGACACAATCTATCGGTATTTGTGCGATAGGTGTAGGATAGTAGCCAAAATCTACCGGTATTTTCTAAGATTGGTGCAGGACAGCAGCCAAAACCTACCGGTAGTGTCTACTAGTAGGTTTTTCCTGGTTTTTCTGATTCTTAGTTCCTCCACCTCCTGAGCTATCATCAAGCCTTCCATTCATCTTGAGCATCATGAAAGGGCTCAACAAGCATCATTTAAGCCCTTTTATCTGCAATAATACCGAAACTTCGTCACTAGCACAAACAGTGCCATTCCATTCATTTTAACTTCAAAAGTAAATGTAAAAAGGGATGTAATGGTACATAAAATATGCAATATTTTGTGCTAATCATTAAGACTAAGCACCAAAGACCAGTAAAGTTGCTCCAGCCTTTGTAGGTGGCTAAGTAGAAGTGGGAGCACGTTACAATAGATTTTGTAACCCACTTACCACAGACTTCGAGTGGGCATGATACAATTTGGGTGATAGTGGATCGTGACAATACCACTATTATTGTCCAAGATAGTAACAGTGCCTCGGTTACTATCCTGGGATAATGAAAAATACTCCACTATTATTGTCTTGGAGTAGTGAAAAATACTCCATTGTTACTGTCCCCGTGATAGTAACAAAGGCACTGTTAATATCCTGAGCAATAACAGTGGCATTGTCACTGTCCCAGATCTCATGACAGTAATAGAGGCACTGTTACTGTCGTATGGACAATAACAATGACATTGTCAATGTCTCAAGAACTAGTAGCATAATATGCGCTCTTTATTTTTGTACATATATTTATATGTACATATAAATTTTAAAAAGTCTAAACAAAGGAGATTTGAATCTATTTTAAATTTGAAATTTGAATTTTATATGAATAGTTTAATTATGAAAGATCTAAAATTAAAAAGATTTGATTTTGTTTGATTTTTGAATTGTGTATTTGATTTTGTTTGAATTTTAAATTTTAAATTGTCTATTGAAAGAGAAGATGGTTATTTCCATCTTTGCACATGTGATTGTCCTTAAAGTCCCAATAAGTTTTCGCTTGAACTTCTTCTCCTAACGTCCATAACAATGGATCGGTTTCCAAACAGCCCAATAAAATATTCCTTGCTTGAAGAGAAAAAAATGTATACAAGGGAAAAGCCATCACCCAACTAAAAAACTGTGTCCCATGATCCTTTTAAAAACAAAGTCTGCTAGAAAAGTAAATAAACACCCACAATTGTTGCCCTTGAATCATGCATGGGATTATTCTAACCTTCCCTTTTACAAGCCGAAACTTTGTCTCCATTATCAAAATTCAAAATTCTTTCCAATTCGTTCTAGATTCTTTCCATCATTATCTCCACTAATTGATATGTGTATTCCAATAAAAACTTATCATCATATAAACATAGGCAAATTACTTCAATAACTTCTGAAGCCATAAGACTTCTTTTCTTTTGGCATTTTGAAAGCCAGCTTGGATTTGGATCTAGTCATTATCATTGAATCTTTCACAGCTGGGACATTATTCAACGCCATTTTGGAATTGAATCTTTCATAGCTGGGACATTATTCTATGCCAAACCCAAAGTAGCTAGCTCCTCTTTGTTACGCCTCCTTTTTCTCTCAGCATTATTGAGCCTTGCCAAAATTCTCTAGACTTTCCCATAAAAGACTTATAATCCACTTTAGTCACTAAACCATCCTCCTTCCCATCAAAGAAAAATCCTCCTGTGTTCTCATGAAGAAAGGACCCTTTGAAACTAGTCGTGTATTGTCATGCTATATCTAAAGGTTCTCAAGCATATTGGACAAGATAGTTCTTACATATGTTACATGTTTGTGCTTGCATAATATTAACATGAATATACCCAATGCTTAACTTGGTGCTTTCCATATATGTATTTGTGTTATGTCATTCATATCCTTTTCACAAGATTTTGGTTTAGTAGTGATGTGCAGGACTATGACCTTCATACTACATTCAAAAAAGTAGTTCGTGTACTTAGAGTTTTGGGACATAGACATGACTATTTAGAATAGTTTACAAGTAACCTTAATTTCCTATTTGTGTATTTTGTCCTGAAATTGCCAAATGTGGAGATTATCAAATCATGTTTTGTAATTTCCTAATTTCATGAAGTCTTTTATAAATCTCAATTTATTCCATGGTCATGATGCTACAACGATGAAGATCCAAAAATATACTTGAAGGGATGAGATTATATGTCAAAGTTACATCAAAAACACTCTATATGCATCTTCTTTTTTAGAACAAGGTAATGACCTAGATACCTAAAATGATCCCTTGGTTTAATAGACTTAGTAAGATTAGTGTTAAAATGGAAGTGGTATTAGATCCTAGAAGGGCTCCTAGGTGTTCTTAAGAGAAAAGTTACCAAAACCTCTTGCATTTTGAAAATATAGAATTGAATCAAAATTGGATCCCTCTTGAGCAACACCTTTTAGTGTTCTAGAGGATAAGTTTTTTGCTTGATCTAAGACTTAAAAAACTAGTAAAAATTGCCAATGCTCACTAACATTCGCTAGAGCGGTCTCTTCATGACTTAAAGAAAAGACGAGTAAAGGCTAAACGGAGAACATCAAGGGTCACCCTTTGAAGTCGCTCAAGCGATCTCATAGGTTGCTCGAGAGGTCCCCTAGTCACTTGAGCAGTCCTGTTTTCCTAGATTGGTTTGAAATTCATTTTTTATTCCAGTGACCACCACCCTATGACCGCCCTCCCATGGCTCTAATAGTCAGTCGCGAATTTTGAGTTTTCTTGTTGATTAAGATTGCCCTTATTCCGGATGTATAATTAGGGAAATTCTTTCATACACTTAGGGTAAGCCTCTTGTGAGTATTTTGAGAGAGAAATATTATCTTCTACCTAGAGAGCTTCTACCACAATCCTAAATCTCTAAGACTTAACGCTACCATCTGGTGATTTTTATCCAACCTCACAACTTGGTAAAGAAGATCTTGATTGGTTGAAGACCAAACCCATTAGAGTGTGCATACAGAGGATCTTTGTTGCACCCAAGATTGCTTGAAGCCTAAAGGGTCCATTGTGGTGGTGAATCCAAGTGAAACTATCCAAGACGTCGGAGAGGCACTTCGATGGAGAGGCTTATTGAAGGAATGGAACATCTAACCATAGTATTAGTTGAGGTATAAGACTCAATACTTGTAAGCTAATTTTGAAGGTAATGGATTAGGTTTTGGTAAACTAATAAGGTTCCCTATAGTTTTTCCAGATGAAGATTTCCATATAACAAATCACTTGTATCATTTGTTATTTTTCATATACACTTGAGATTTGATGCACACATTTGCACTATGTGTTTGATTGAATGAACATTTGAATATCTTAATCATCTATAGTTGTGCATGGTTTCGGTCATTGGGTGGGGATCCCTATGAGTGATTGAGTATTTAATTGAAAAATTAACAACACAAATCATCATGAGTTCATGGGAACTGTGATGCCCCAAAATCCGAGAGTCCTTTCCCAACCCATTGATCGTCCATCAACTCACGAAAATATCTCTGAGTACCACATAACCCAATATCATGTTGTTACACCTATTCATCGGGATCATAACCAAAACAGACTTTGATCAGAGTCTCCTTAGTGTGGGAGCCCTACCAAATCCATAACCTATGCATACAATAATCATAAGACCATTCCAAGGTCCAAACTCCAATGATTAGGACTTATTATTCTCCATTTACATCATACAAAGAGGATTGCTCAAGAAGTGAAGGCCCCTCCGTGTTACATTTTAAAATTTTTAGTATTAGTGAGAGGTATCAGTACCTTTGATAAGTTGTACCAACACCTGAGCCTTCT
This sequence comes from Ilex paraguariensis, assembly GCA_963454935.2. Taxonomy (NCBI): domain Eukaryota; kingdom Viridiplantae; phylum Streptophyta; class Magnoliopsida; order Aquifoliales; family Aquifoliaceae; genus Ilex; species Ilex paraguariensis. The sequence goes on along the minus strand of CAUOFW020002094.1, from coordinate 50,900 downwards.
GTTTGCTAGGTATCGATACCTATGTAACTTAGTACCGGTACTTGGGCCCACTGTTTGCTAGGTACCAGTACCTGATAGTCTAGATATTGGTACTTGAGCTCACTGTCCATCGGGGTACCAGTACCTGAAAGTCTAGGTACCGATACCTGAGCCCATTGGAATTCAGGTACCGGTGACTATAAGCCTAGGTATCGGTACTTGGGCCTTCCGACAGCGTGGTATCGGTACCTATTCACTTAGGTACCGGTACCTAAGCCCAGATTTTCTCCAAATTTCTCCAACTTTCAACCCTTAATCATCCAATCTCATACCATATTCGATATATTCATTCATTTACATGAAAACAATGTCCGATAGAGTCCCATTACATACTCTATTACCAATATACAAGTTCAAAACAAATTTACAGGATTGATTTACAAAATGCAATTCAAAAGCCACATTCCAGCTCCGTCATCAACAAGGGCTCAAGTGAGCACCGTCCACCGGTGTTTGTTCAAGACCTGAAATATGTTCCCTTAAAAGGTGAGTGACGCTCAATAGGGTATCTCCTAAAGAGACCATCCCCCAACCTAGATGCATATGAAATGTCACATGCAAATTCATCAAACCAAGCATCCATTTAAATATATTCATTTCACAAGTGAATGCCACTAATCCATGCTATGCCTTGAGATGAAACTCACGCACGCAGTGCAACCCAAGCCCTCTATTAGCTCCCATAACACATGTCATGTTATGCGTATGCACTCGAATATTCCAAACCCCCACCATTGATGTTAAACATCCAATGACCAACTTATAAAAATTTTGTGTGTCTCTTGGGTAGGTAAATTCATGGTCTCACACCAATGAACTACCACACTAACACGGCATTTGAGGTCTCACACCTTCAATTATGAGTACACCGACACACTGTTTTGGAATTTCACCTCCAGTCAAGTGAGTGAACCAAGTAACCGAGTCTTGCACCCAAGGAAAAATCTATCCCTTCTTCCTATACCCGACACATATTTTTAATGCAACCCATGCGACTCAGTTGAACCTAGATCCAACCTTCCCGAGCGCACGTATCAACCTACCAAAAATGGTGTTTGATCAAAAATATGCACACACCCACACTTATGTCAATGTCCATGAATGCGATGCTACCCATTCAAATACAAATATAATACACAATTGCAACTTACAATATCATATTCATTGCATCATGAGCATATATCAAATATATCTATCTCCTTAATCAATCCCAAGCACGTTTCAAGTGACATTCATCCAATTAACCTACCTGTACTCATAAGCATTTTATCAAACACTTAATAGGCAAAATTATGTGAACACATAGCATACCCAAAACAACGCATTTCACATGAAACTCCAAATCAAACAATTTCATCAAAACCAAATCATGCAAGAATTGTTTCTAACGTCTTATACCCATTTTCATAATCTAATCATCCTAGGTATGCGTTATACATTAGAATTCATCTCTAACACCCTACCTATTTTATATTTTAACCCTAAGTTAGAAATAAACCTAATTAGGAAAGGAATTCTACCTCTTGTAGCGTATATTCGTGTAGAAGACGTCCCAACGATCCCAGAAATCTCATCCTTGAGATGTTGGTGAAACTCACGATCTTTGGTATGTACGCGTAGTTTTCGTTGCGTAGAGCGACTTGATCTCTTAGCCTGACGAGATCCAACAGTCGGATCGTCGTGGATCGGACGGAGAAGGTGGGAGAACCCTTGGTTTTTCTCTCTCTTCTTTCTCTCTCTTTTCCAAAAATTGCAGCAACACAATGGGGGAAATTTTCATTTTCCCCCCTTTTTTGTACCCTCTAATTGCATGGCTTAAAATACACCACACATGCCGACTGTTTTTGATCTGATATTATTCCGAATTAATTAAATTTTGTCTCGTATTAAGTTTAGTACATTTTTATTGAACTAACTTTAAATTATTTTTCAAATTTCACGAATAAAATTTGATCACATTTATTTTAGTCACATGACACCCAATCAACCCAAAAAACGCAAAAAATCAACTATCTCAAAATTTGACAAAAATTGACTGGGTAGTTAGATTTCACGATACGGATCCAACTGTGAGGTTCATCTTGTCATTCGAGTTCTAGAAAAATTTAAGTTTTTAACTCATACTATAACATCTAATTACTGTTTTGCCCTTTTCAATAAAATTTTAAATTTTTTTGAATTTTACAAGGACATTATGCTTAAAAGGGGAGTGGTTAAAAAGGGGTTCTCACCATTAATTTTCTAATCTTTGTGAGAATAGATAATTGAGGCGGTAACAGGTTTTAATTTGTGGTTATCCAAGCTTAAAGTTTAAAAATTTATTCAACCCCCATCCTCCCTTCTAGGTAGTGTTGTGTGCCCCATGTGTATACTCATGAAGGAAGATCCACAGTTTCTCCTCCTCTTGTGACAACAAGTATGAATGCTAAAAGCATTTACATTGGGTCCCTGATAAAAACACGACATAACAAAGATTCATTTGGTTGAATTTAAATACTTAGGGTAAACCTTTATTGAATTTAGTTGAAGACACTTTACAATACTAAAAATCAAACATTGATTTTGTAATATTTATATTTTAAATAATAATTTAGTTTTTTAATTACGCAATTTAAAATTAAAATGAACAGAGAGAAAAGAGAGGTAGGTGTGGATTGATGAGATTATTTGACCTTGGAATATGTATTAATTGAATTATCTGACATTGAAAAAAATGCAAGAAAGATTTGTTAAGGGAAAAAAATTGGGAATAAATTTTATACAATTGGATCAAAGTAGATAACGATTTAATCAATGTTGACTATTGTTGTGTTTTCATAAATTGGGAATTCAATATTCTAACTATAATATTATTATTTTTTTCCTTTTTCAAAAATTACAAGAATCAAAACAGAAACTGTTTTAAGACAAAAACAGTAACTGTGCTTACAAAACTGAAAACAGAAAAAACTGTTACAAACAGATTTTCTGTTTTGTAACAGAAATTCTGTTAGAGAAGCAGTTAACAGAAAACAGAACAAAACCTTTGAACTGCCACCTGTACACCTGCTGCATTTGCTGAAAAAACCAACTGCATTGCCCACCAACAGCTCAGTTGGCCTAAACAGAAGCAAAACCACTGCTTGCACCAACCAGCAGTCAACTCCTTGCAAATCAACTCCAGATCAGCATTCAGCACCCTCAGCTAAGACAGCTTTAAAAATCCCATACCAATACCTCAAAAACAGTACAGCATCAGCTGTTTACAGATTCCAACACAAGCCTTGCTAAGGGGCATTACAACCAACTCAACCCTTATTATCAAAAATCATACAGCTCTTTCTGCGCAGAACAGGAAGACTCCTCTGATCTTGAAGCAAACATTGACTGACAGCAACTGGCAGCTGAGCACTGTTGACAAACTCAGAAGAGTAACCCTTATAAACAGCAGTATTTGCTAAGGCATCAGCAACAGAGTTAGCTTCTCTATATATATGCCCCAAAGTAAACTGCATTCTGTTCAAGAAGGCCTTAATCTGATCCAGAAAACCCAACAAAGGCCAGGCACAATCCAACAGGCCCTTAATAGTCTTAACCAGCACCAATGAGTCTGACTCAATGCAAATTCTCTCTCCAAGCAACCCACACCTAGCAATCATACAAAGACCATCCAACAAAACTTTAAATTCAGCTCTCATATTAGTCTCAATGCCATACCAGAATGAAGCAGCACAAACCAATCCTCCCCACTCATTCCTGAGAACTACTCCACCTCCAGCTGCACCAGGATTCACCAGGATTCCCAGACCCTGGATTCTAACTATAATATTAGATACTAGTAATAATCTATGTATGAAGTCACTTTGCAATACAAAAAATGTACAACATTTATATTTTAAATATATAGCAATTTATTTTTTTCTTATATTTAATTATGTAACTTAAAATTATAGTGAATAGAAGAAAATAAAAGAATTAGGTGTAAATTAGTGGGGTTTTCTGACATTGGGGAGTGTATTAATTGAGTTGTCTAGTATTGGAGATCATGTAGAGAATATGATATTTTGAGAAGAAAAATTAGGATGAATTTTGTACTATTTGATCGAAATAAATGAAAGTTGAGTTAATCTTGACCACCATTGTGTTTTTATAAATTGAGAATTCAACTTTTTATTTGTACTATATATGTGAGTACAAGCATTGCAGCATATGAGTTGCAGAGTTTAACTTGTAGAAACTATTACTGTTTGAATTGAAAGTAAACAACTACTTTCTGAATCAAAATACAAAATACAATTATATCTCCAATTCTCTTATTGTATCATGGTTTTCATATGATGCAAAGGAAGAACATTTCCCAGTTATCTATTTGTGTAAATTAATTTTCTGTTAATTGTATTTTATATTTTGATTAAAAAAATACAATATTCCCATCTTCAATAGGAATATACATACATCTATATTACGTGAATAGAGGGGCATCATACACATCAATGCCCAAAAGGGGAAGAAGCACACTTTTTTTTTTACCCATAAGCTAAGGCATGTTATTCTCATTGTCTAGGCTTATGACTCACCTCATGCTCCCCGACTCTAAGGGAGAGAATAAATGCACTACTTCTTAGTGCACTTTCAGGGGTCGCTCACACACTCCAATTTAGTGCAAGAATGGATTCTTCCTTTCTCTCGTTGGATTGGAAGTGGCAAGCTAGATACACTAAAGGAGAAAGTAGAGAAAAATTGTTTAGCTTTTACATATTTATATGCATCCCAAAAGTGAAGACATTATATGCTAGCGTACAAGATTAAACAGTGTGATGATTGTTACATCTGATAGAATTTGATATAGGGAGACCACCCATCTTGCGGACGAAGACTACCTTCTCTAGAGACTAATGATTTGTTTGGTATGATAGAAAAATTGAAGGATTGAAACTTAGAATGATATATAAAATATCATATTTGGTAAAGAATGAAAATAAGATGAATAAAAAAGTGAATGAATTAATTTTTCTTTCAATATCATATGTAATAATTAATTATGTGCATTGAAATATATGTTATTTACCTTTATATCCATTATTGTATGCATATATTCTATTTAGCTATTACATATTATATACACATTAATTTCATATATGGATACAATGGTAAAATATACATCTATACTTTTTCTATTCTTCAACTTTTTCATCCTACTAAATACAAAATAATAATAATAATAATAATAATTTATCCTATTTTTCATCTCTCCTACCAAACATAAAAGAGGGAAATAAATATTCTTCCTTGAATGATAGAAAGTGTATAACTCTCACTTTCCATCATTCTTTTTTTTTATCTACCCTACCAAGCACACCATAAAGACAAATCGAAAATCTTTTTTTCTTTCTGGCACTCGGTAGGTGACATCTGAAAAATTATTACCTTACGACATAACTTTTTCTCAATAGTCCAATAATAGATCTTCAATAAACATATTGAAATCACACATCCATCTTAAGATCAACTACACTCAATTTCAAAACATTCTTTTAATTGCCTAATTTTTTTTCCTGCAATCACTTTTAAAAAATCCTACCTAATTAGTAAAGGGTGGACCATTTTGCTTTCTGGAAGCATTCCCAAAATCACAGCATGTCTTTCCATTTTCCATGCCTAAAAAGCACCCAATCCTTGAGACATTTCCTCGAATGATATGAAATTTCACAAACTGCTGTAAACTTTTTAAAAAATGACATCTACAAACAATTATTTGAAAGAAACAAATTAATTGGAGGGAACCTTTAATAGGTCAACATCGAGAGGGCTGTAAAGTCATAACCAAATCATCCATACTTCCCATTGGGCCAAATAAATTGCAGGACTGAGACAAACTCAATAAAGAAAGATGGAAGTAAATGTGTCCCTTTTGCTCCTCTTAATTACCAGGAATTTTTATGGCAGATCACAGAGCTCAACTCAACAAGCCTCGATCTCAAATAAGAAAACAAACTAAAAACATTCAAAAGAAAGCTCACTTCAAATGTAATTGGGCAAAATTGTGAAGTAACAATTAGCAAATGTTCTAGCCAGGGACACTATTCACCAATTTGGCATTCTGCTTGTTTTCTTTGCATCTTGTTTCCAAAGAGGTCCAAGTTTATAACCAGGAAGAAGTACAGAAGTACAATGGCTACAACATAGTCTATACTTATGACAACCCATGTCAATTGGCAAGGGAGTCATACAATTTAAAATCACATTAACACTTGGAATGAGGTAAATAAAATAACATCTCATGAAGCAGGAAGACAGGCCAACCAAGGGAGCAGCTTTTCATGGACTAAATCTGGCCTATCATCATGAGGACAGTGTCCAACACCTTCTAAAACAAAGAGGCATACATTTGGTTGTTCGCAAGGAAGAGACGAGAAGTATTTACCGACAGGCCCGTCAAGTGGAGTAAATGGATCTTGATCACCCCATAACAGTAGGACAGGAAAGGAGATTCTCGGCATTAACTGCACTGGATTTGGCCCTGGTGGACCTGTCACAATGGAAACAAAAGCATCGAGCGCCCCTTCATCCTGTGTTGGCCCCCTAATTATCTGCAGTTTTGAGGTAAGCAACTAAATAAATAGATAAATTATATTAAAAAAGTCATGCATCACAGTTTGACTCGCCCTAAAAAATGAGTCCCTTCGTAGTGAAGTCAGACTACATTTCATTTATTATAAGATGATCTCAGAAAGTTTAATTTCCAAATTTGCTACTAATGAAATTGCGCTAGAGGCTATTTTAATTCATAACAGATTAAGGTTCATTTTTTTTTATATGAATCTCAGCAGCATTTTAATTTGCTCATCATCTTCAATTATATCGCACCACTGACAGGTTGCCTTATTTGCTGTCTACCCTATCAGTTCCTTCTGCTGCTGCTGCTTTATTCTAAATAAAATTGGTGCAGTAATCACTTTACTACACTCGTTTGACTGCTAACTACTTATGAACTAGATCAAATGAGTAAGGAAATCCATGCTAAATTTGCTTACAGCTTGTATTTGCAACCTCTCCATGTACACCTTCTTAGGGTTTATGTGCTAAAATAGGTGGGAAAGAGAAGAAGAGAGAACCCACAGCCCGCAGATGCGCTAAATAATTATATATCGAGTCATAAAAATAGCTACAGTAATACCCCAAACTTTTAAAACTTAACACTCCTCAAACTGGAACATAGATATTAACTAAAATAATACACTACCTATAAACTTCAATTAACATATCACCTAAACTGACCTCAAGATCTCATAAACACAAAAAAAAAATGTTTTATTTATAATAAAAAAACTTTATCAAAATACCAATCAACTTCAATATGCTTAGTCCTCAAATAAAATAAGGGATTAAAAGTGTTATCCATGGCTGTCCGATTATCACAAAACATTCTCACGGGTCGTATGAGCAATGACTCTATACCTGGCTTCTGCACTCTACTGCCTACAACCTTCTTTTTTTTTCTCCCTTCGACGTAAGTAAATTATAATTAATAGATACAAGATACCTTATTTTTTCGGTAAGAAATTTAACTACTAGTAATGATGATAAAGCAAAAATGGTGAACAAAGCATCCAACCATTTGTATAATAGAGTGCAAAAACATACAATACCAAAAAGCTTCTAAACAAAATTATCCTTCCTTAATCACAAATTGCATTCCAGCCTTGAAGAGCGAGAAAGAAAGAGATGTCCTGAAATTCTTCAGTAGCGAATCCCATATGGAAAACCTTCACCACAGAAATTCCACGGACTCATTTGATAATACTGATCAAAAACAAAGAAGAGAGAAGAGAGAAAAGGATGAAAATATATTACGGCTACAATAATCTGTTAGAACATAGCATGAGATACACAATGGAAGCCCTTATATAGAAGGGCAACATAAAATAAAGAGAATAACTAAACTACCCTCAATAATACTAAACTCTCTAACACCCTCCCTAAAACTCATAATGTGACAGTAGAGAACATCAAGAGTTTGCGAAGAAGAAATTGAAACCATGCAATGATATGAGATTTTCTTAAGAAATCCACTACTTGCAGAGTTGAATGCAGAAAAAGAAGAGAGATGGTTCACAGCTGAAAATGATGACGCATCAAGTGACAATCAAGCTCAATATGCTTTGTGTGCTCATGAAAAACTGAGTCATGAGCAATCTGAATAACATTAGTGTTGTCACAATACATAAGAGTAGGTGCAGATAACACGATATCAAGATTAGCAAGAAGCCATCGTAACCAAACTATCTCAGCTACAGTAGATGCTATCGCACGATATTCAACTTCAACAGATGAACAAGAAACAACAGTTTATTTCTTACTTATCCAAGAAATAAGAGAATCACCGAGGAAGAGGCAAAAGTTAGTGGTAGACTTACGGTCCTTAGAGTCACCAGCCCAGTCAGTATCAGAATAAGCCCCGAGTTCCATAAAGGAGGAGGAGGAAAATAATAATCTCTAATGCAGAGTACCTTGAAGATACTGAAGAATACAAAAAATAGCAGCCCGGTGAATAGTGGTGGGTGAGGCAACAAATTGACTAATAACATGAACAGCATAAGAGATATTCGGACAAGTGACTATAAGATATACTAAGCTCCCAATAATAGAGTGATAGAGTGTAGGGTCAGACAAGGGAGTACTATAAGAAGAAGAGTAATGAACATTGGGCTCTAAGGTGTTTCAATTGTCAAATTATCTAATACACAAGCTCGTTAAATAACATCAAAGGCATACTTGCACTGAGAAAGAAGATAGTCTTTAGTAAAGAAAGCAATCTCAATGCCCAAAAAATACCTAAGATGCCCCAAATCCTTCATCTTAAAATGGTCCAGCAACTGAGTTTTTAATAAGCATATATCAATAGTGTCATTACCCGTAATAATCATATCATCAACATATAGTAAAAGAATAATAGAACTTGAGAAAATAGACCGTAAAAAGATGACAGAATCATGATCACTGGCGCGAAAACCCAAGTCATAGATAACTGACTTGTAACCAAACTATCTCTGCTACAGTAGATGTTATTATACGATATTCAGCTTCAACAGATGAACGAGAAACAATAATTTATTTCTTACTTTTTCAAGAAATAAGAGAATCACCGAGGAAGAGGCAGAAGTTAGTGGTAGACTTAGAGTATATAGAGTCACCAACCCAGTCAGTATCAAAATAAGCTCCAAGTTCCATAAAGGAGGAGGAAAATAATAATTTCTAATGCAGAGTACTTTGAAGATATTGAAGAATACGAAAAACAGCAGCCCAGTGAATAATGGTGGGTGAGGCAACAAATTGACTAATAACATGAACAGCATAAGAGATATTCAGACAAGTGACTGTAAGATATACTAAGCTCCCAATAATAGAGTGTAGGGTCAGACAAAGGAGTACCATAAGAAGAAGAGTAATGAACATTGGGCTCTAAGGCATTTCAATTGTCAGATTATCTAATAAATAAGCTCGTTAAATAACATCAAAGGCATACTTGCACTGAGAAAGAAGATAGCCTTTAGGAGATAAAGCAATCTCAATGCCCAAAAAATACCTAAGCTGCCCCAAATCCTTCATCTTAGAATGGTCCAGCAACTGAGTTTTCAATAAGCATATATCAGTAGTGTCATTACCCATAATAATCATATCATCAACATATAGTAAAAGAATAATAATACCTGAGGAAATAGACCGTAAAAAGATGACAGAATTATGGTCACTGGCGCGAAAACCCAAGTCACAAATAACTGAAGAAAATTTGGCAAACTATGTCCTAAGAGCTTGTTTAAAGCCATATAAAGCTCGATAAAATCGACATACCAGGACTATGATGCAATCCAAGAGTCATAAAAACCTCTTCACTTAAATCTTCATGAAGAAAAGCATTTTTTACATCCATTTGAGACAAACTCTACTGGCGAATGGTAGCCACTACAATCACGGTACAAACAGTTATCATCTTCGCAACAAAGGCAAAAGTTTCATTATAATCTAGACCATATTCCCGAACAAAACCCTTGGCTATTAATCGAACTTTATACCGTTCCACAGAACCATCAAACTTGATTTTTATCTTATAAGCCCACTTACAACCATTGGTATGTTGGTAAAGGCAGTAACTCTCAAGCTCTGGTCTTATGTAAAGCAGACAACTGTTCATCCATAACATATTTCAAAGTAGATCAAGTAAAACCACCTTGTAAGAGGTGGGTTCAAATAACAAGTGAATAGAAGTAAGGAACAAGGATTAAAATATCATGTCAAAACGTTCGAAACATTTTGGATTTTCAACACACCGACACCAAACAAGGGTGAAAAACTAAAATTCCTGCATTTCAAGCAAAATGTTATTGTTTCAAACTTTTTCGATCGAAACAGTAATGTTTCAGTCGAAACAGGAACTGGATTTGACTTGTAGTGTCCAGACTCTAGACTCCTTCAACCAAAAAGGGGAAAAACTTATTTCCCTGTGACAGCTTCTCCAACAAAACAAGAGAGAGAGAGATAGATAGAATAGACAAGCTCAAAAATCGAAGGGAGATGAGTTAGCGGCTTACCAGGGGTACAATTATGTCAATTAAAACAACCTCCTTCGGGTACAATTTTCTTCTTTTCTCTTCTTCTCCGTCGGTGGCTAGTGTTGGGTCTTCATCGATCTGTCTTTTCTCTCTTCATCGATCGAAGTCTTCATCGATCGGAGTCTCATATCTTCTCTCTCTTGCAATCAATCGGAGTCTCTGATCTTCTTTTTCTCTCTCTTTGTGGTCTGTGCGATTGGAATGAAGGAATCACCAACTCACTATTTGACCTTTTTATTTTGTTTTAATTGACATACATGTCATTTCAGGCCCCCATTTTTTCCTTTATAGTTGTTAATAGCCCATTTAATTAATAAATAACTTATTATTGTTAATGAACTTATCAAAATAACTACAATTAATTTTATGGTATATTTAATATCTAAAATTAAGTATTTATATTTGTAAAAATTATTCATGTAATATTTTTAATATTAATGAAATAATTACTTAGTAATTTGATGACGCAATTTAAATTAATAATTTAGTATTATAATAACATGCAAATAATAAATTTGCGCTCATTTTAATTTAAAAGTGTTATACATGTCATATTTAATTTAAAATGGTCATATATACATGTAAAAATGTGTTTGTTTTGTTTAAAACTAATTGAAGTAATTTTCGCCTTGTGTCAAACCCTTTTTTTGCCTCAAACTTGATGTTATCTTATATAAATGGACATTAACCCAATAAACATGCTCAATTAATCAATTATAAAGTTTATCTTTACAAATAAATAGATTGTATTTGTGTTTTCACGTGTTTCTATATTTTTCAGCATTTCCATTGTGTTTTCTAAACGTTTCTATTTTTGGGCTGACCAAAACGGTACTTCGAAATGAAATTTTGATCCTTGGTAAGAAAAGAACAAAAGTAAGGAAAATAACAAATTTTACACTAACCAATTCTTTCTGGACATTTGCAAGAGCGTTAAGGATAGCGTGGGAACATGTGCTGATAATAGAAGGGAGGTAAAGCCCCCTTGTAGGAGGTGGGTTCAAATAATGAGTGAATAAAAGTAAGGAAAGAACAAAAGTCAGGAGAATAACAAATTTTACACCAATCAATTCTTTCTGGACATTTGCAACAGCATTAAAGATAGCGTAGGAACATGTGCTGATAATAAAGGGAGCATGCTGTCTTTAGAATATAACTGTGTTTACGTTCAACAACACCATTTTGCTCAGATGTGCCAGTGCAAGAGGATTGATAAAGTTTACCATCAGATTTCAACAGATCACGAAAAGAAATAAGATTGTATTCACCTCCTTGATCACATCGAAAACATTTAATGACAGCAGAATATTGAGTGCAGACCATGTTACAAAAAGTAACGAAAATTGAAAAGAATTTAAATCGGCACTTCATCAAGTATAACCCCAATAGTACCTTGTATAATCATCAATAAATGACACATAATATCTACACCCTCCTTGTGTAGAAATAGGAGCCAATCCCCATATATTAGAATGAACAAGACCAAATAGTGCAAGAGAACAAGTAACACTTTTATTGAAAGGTAATGCAGTAAATTTAGCCAACTTGCATTCATTACAATCAAAAATATCATTACTCTCTAAGTTATCCAAACTACCATTAAAAGCTAAAAATTTCAAACGAGAATGAGAAACATGACGAAGACGAAAATGCCACAAATAAAAACTAGAAAACTGTGAATTCAAGCGAAAAGAAGATAAATCAACAGTAGAGGCAGCAACTTCTAGAACATGGATCTCCTCCAACACATACAACCCTCCTTTTCTAAGGCCTATTCCAATCAGATTCTTAGACTGTGGATCCTGCACAACACAACCAGAATAAAAAAAACAAACCAAAAATCCTGAATCAAATAATTGACTAACTGAGATTAAATTCAAAGTGAGCTAAAGAATATAATAGACATCAGGAAGTCTAAAATGGAAAGAATTAACTGTCCCAACACTTGCCAAAGACATTGGGATGCCATTGTCTATAAGTATAGACACAAATGGAGGAAAAATAATAGACTCAAATAAAGAGAAATCACTAGTCATATGATGTGTCACACCTGAGCCAAAGACCCAAACGGTTTGAGACATACCTAAAGTGCTTGAAATGAATGAACCTACAAAGGGTGAGACAATGAGAGCACCAGGTTGATGGAGAGAAAGTAGCTTATGTAATTGATCTGCAATTATACTCAGGCTAGAGGCCGATGAAGGAGACACATCCACCGGTGGTACAACTGCTGTTGTATGGCGATCTTTAGGCTTAAAAGATTGGGTCAATGATCCCCTGACATTCTTATTTGCCAATTTTGGACACTAGCCCTTCCAGTGGCCCTTCTCATGATAGAAGCTACATTCATCTGAAGCTGCTCGACTTCGATACTTACCTTCAGAACTAGAAGGCACCTTTAGGGGTATAGCCAATACAGTTTGATTAGGTAATAAAAGAGGACCCTTTCCAAAAAGAGTCTTAAGACAAACCTCTTCAGCTAGTAGCTCATTAACCACTGCATCAACTGATGGTAATGGCTTACGATGGAGAATCGAACCACGAAGCCCTTTAAAGTCATCTTTGAGTGCCATCAAGAATTTTACCAACCTCTGTTCACTAAAAATGCGGTATGCTTTATTATTACTCAGTTCAACAGGTTCAGTAAGTGCCAACTAATCCCAACATCCACTCATAGCTAAGTACAACTCATGTATGGGCCTATCACCTTAATGTGCATCTCAAGTTGATATCTTTTCGCAAAATTTAATTGTACGACCAATGTGGCTAAATAATTCCAAATTTCCTTGGCGGTAGTAAACTTAGCTAAATGAACACTAATGGTTTGGTCTACAAAGCTGTTAATTCAAGTAATAATCTTGGCATTATTGACATCCCACTTGACCCTCAACTCAACATATTTTTCTGCTTTTATGTTTGTTGGACTTGTCACAACTCCATCAACATAATTCCAATCTCTTTACCATGTAGAAAACAATTTATTACATACACCCAATAAGTATAATTTTCACCAATTAATTTTACACCAATAGCTTGAAGAGAATCTGAACTCCCCCTCGCCATGACCAGATCACACAAATTCAAAATCAAAACCTAGGTTGTCTAAGTAACCGATACCTAATTAGCCAAATAAAATAAGCAATTCTCCAAACAAACAAATCAAAGGCACAATTGAATAAAATGGGATATAGGTTGTATCAATTTCTGCGTAGTGACACCAGGAAAAAAAAACGAGAAGTACTAGATCTTGACGATTTGTTCAATGAACCCAGCAACCCAACAATGAGAATCACCCAACGAGAACCACCAAAACTAGTAATGAGAAGCATCCAACAAGAAGAAACTACACAATCTGCTTTGTGCAATGAAGAACAGAATAGTGCGCAGCAGAAGACATGAAGAACGAAGACAGAGGTCCAACTGGTTCAGCGATTGGTTCTGCCACCCAAATACACTTCACCAAGCTTTGGATATTTGTGCCAAACACACAAACAGGGTTTCAGATTGCAACAATCGCAAGAAAATTTGCAAAGATATTTGAAAAATCAAAAGTCCAACAATCTGAACTCAGAATAGAAAACAAGTGGTACGATGATATTACCCTTGAAAACTCGGGCAAATGAGTGTCTCTAGTGGCTTCTCGTTGTTGACGTCAGCATTTCGGTTGATGTCATCAACCCTAACTACCTTCAATTTCTTCCTCTTATGAACATTACTTTATTGATTTTTGTGTTTAGGATCTTAATAGCTTTGATACCATGATAATATTGATCAAAACAAAGAAGAGAGAACAGAGAAAAGGATGAAAATATATTACGTCTATAATAATTTGTCAGAACATAGCACGAGTTACACAATAGAAGCCCTTATATAGTAGGACAACATAAAATAAAGAGAATTACTAAACTATCCTTAATAAAACTAATAAATAGCTAAACTCTCTAACATCATTAATACTATTACAGTTAATCCAATTTATTGCCTTCTTATCACCTTTGATTCTAAATAGAGACCAAGCCCGATCAGTCCTTATCGTTATTATTCTTACAGTTACTCCTTGCGAGAAATTAGATAAGCTTGAGTTCAAGAGTTGGATTGATTTTAATATTTATTTACTAGATTATTTAATTAAGGAATATCTATTTAAGTAGGAGTGTCATACTGATTCTGAGTTGTAAGATTTGAGCAAGAAACTAACATAGAATTTTACTAAGAGACTAATTTCTATTTGGTAGGAGAGTTGGCCTATAAATATTGATGGAATCCTTACTATTTTCATTAGGGAAAGTGATATTAATAATATTGTCTCTTTGTATAGAATTTGTGTATTTTTTGACCTAATCCTTGCAAAGATTTGGCAATCCCCTTCTCTTCTTTCTTTTCCCTTCCCGACCTGCATTAAATGGTATAAGAGCCAAATCTCAAATTCAAATCTTTCCACTACTTTCAACTACCAAACATCACGGTCACCATCTTTCTCTCCCAGTTATTGCGTTAAATCAGTTCATACCATTACAAAAGTCGTCACTATCCACCGTCATAATCGGGTCTCCATTCAGGTAATCAGAATCTTCATCGTTGTTCTAGTTGGAGTGTTGTCGTATTGCAACAACTTTCCAGATTGTTTTTGTGAACTCAGCATCGTTGTCAACACCCAGATTCTAGCCATCCCCGATTGTTTCACACTTGTCGTTCCGTTGAAATCGAACATCGAACATCGAACATCGAACATCTTCTATGCTTTACGAATGGCAGCCGGTAGCCATAAAGCACAAACAGGCTCCACTGATAATGAAAACACCTCCTGCTACCTCCTCCCTGATTACTGGACTTGACCTAAACTTCCACCACAGAAAGCTTTGTGCTCAATTTGAATGCACTCATCAAGTCTCTTCCTCAGGTGGAACCTCAAATTCTGTCTTGCATCTATAAGTTATCATACTATATTTTAATACTAATACGCTGTTTCTTGAAAATCTATCCAAATAATCACCAGCCCAATCAGCATCCAACCACATGAAGAGAGTTTAAGGACTTTAAAATGATCCCCTTTCCTGTAGTGTTGTGTACATATCTCACAATTCTACGTACAACATCTTAATATTCTGTCCATGTTTCTGCTTAAGTTGACTAACCACTCCAACATTAAATGTGATACTCAGTACTTCCTGCCAAATACGAGTTTTCCAACTGAGGCAGAATTATCAGGACCCTACAAACCTTGAACTGAGCACATATGAAGAAGACTGGCATTAATATTATCCAGAGACAGCGCATGAGAAGATGTTGGGCATTAATGTTATTCAGAGAAGGAGTGGTCTGCCAAAAAAATCTGATCCCTTAAGGTCTAAAGAGAGTGATCTAGACCTGAAGGAAACTTTGAGAAATAAAAACTAAACATCAACCAGAACCCTATATGCACTATAATATGCAACAAAACCTTCCCACCTTGTTTGAATAGAAAAAGACTCTCATAGATGTCATAAACCCAAATAAGATTCTCATCTCCTTCATGGATTTCATTGAACGGATCAAGATTCGGGTCATTGTTTTAAACTCTAAGACAAGAAAGCCTCAAACCCAATTTTGCATTGCTCTTTACTTCCCATTGTTGTTAATGTGCTTTTGAAGTACACATTAACAAGGAACAAAGAAATAGGCGATCTGTGTATGTGAGCTACCTCTGTTGAGTTCTCACGTATTCACCTTTCTGTTGTAAGCCACTTAAATCGCTCAACCACCATGCTTAGTGGAAAAAATTTGCTACTTTATGCTGCTGTCACAGACAGTGGTTACAAACCCAAATCATTTATACTTGTGGCCTTTACATAATGGAAAAAAGGGAGAACACAAATTGGCATAAGAGCATTCTCTCCTCCAAAGAAGTGAGCATGTGCCCTTCGGTGAAAAAAAAAAACGGTTGATGTAGAGAAATGAATAGACATAATGAGCATTTTCTATTTTTCTTGCTAGGTTTGTTCCCTTTCGGTTTTTCTCTTCCCCCATTTTCCCGGGTTGCAAAAGGAAATAACAGCAACAAAGCAACAATCATCGATATTTCATTACCATAGCAAAATCAATGTGGCGCATTCTCCTCACAAATTGTACATGATATATGCAAAAACAATCTGACTGTCTTGAAAAGAAGTGACACAGTGGGAGTACCATGAGAGACTGAAATAATTATGAAGATTTGATGTTACATCAGATTGGACTTATGAAATATATAGTAACTACTAATAGCACTTCATTTAACATTCTAATATATCTTAAGACTATATTCCCAAATTGATTTTTTTTAAAAGCCAATATTGTTTGTCTTTTAATACAATAGCAGCAAAAATGGATTGACAGATCAGTCATACCTCCACTAGATCTTCATCCACAGATTCCTTATTTCCATAAACAGACAACAAAATGTTCCTTAGATTATCTCTGCACCAACCGTGGACAATAAGATCGTGACATTCAATCACCTATTCCAGGATCACAACAACAACCAACTGAACGAAGTACCTTTCTTTGACACGATTAAATATAGCAGAAGCAATGCCTCTTTGCTTCAGTAAGAAGTCAAAAAGCCAAAGCAGAGGTAACAACAGCTTAATTCTCCAATCATCAACAATCACCTTGTTGTTCATCCCACCAGCACAATTTAACAGAACAAGCCCGCGAACATAGGACTGAGTAGACTCTGGTTGAAAAGGGGGTGAGACAGAAAAAAATGAAACAATATGGGCTAACCACCTGTCAATGATGGATTAACAAACAACATAAATGTTCCTCATTAAGCTGCAACAAGACAAGACTGACAAGTTACATTTACCTGCAGCAGCGATTACACAAGAAAGACTTCCAACAGAGTTCCCAAGTAGCACAGTCGGCCTTTGAACAATTTCATTCAGGAAATCCAATATCAACTGTCCATATTAAGTCAGTGGGTGAGTAGGACTGATTAACTATGCTAAAACACTAATGAGTCGGCATAATACAAATGTTTAATCTTCAAACAAGCCAACAAGGTCACAGATTTACCTGAGCCCATAGTTCTGTGGTATAAGCAAATCCCACTGGCTTATCCGAAGCACCAAAACCAATAAGGTCAATGGCATAAACTGTGTAACTTTGACCCAGTGTAACAATATTCCTGGCAGATCCTCAAAGTAAAGAAATATAAGTGAACACTTTGTCAAAATACAGAACTGTCATCTCTAGGCTCATATAATTATGACTCCATTTCTTTATACAACCTGAGAGTAAGTGAAAGAAATCATCTCTCATGAAAGAGGAGCAACATAGGCCATTAAAGCCTACATACATGGTTAATTTCTGTATACCTAGGATCAAAATATCGTTTTGAAACGGTCGAATCATCCGAAACCAGTGTTTTAAAAACCGGCCCGGCCCGACGGGTTGAACCGGTGAACCGAAGCCTGAACCGGGCCGGTAAATCGTTTAAGCAAATGAACCGGATAAAACCCGTTGACTCGGCCGGTTTTATAACAAATTCGGTGAACCAAACGGTTTGTTTCAAACAGGACAGTTAACTCAAATAATATAAAATGAAGTTTCTAGGGTATTTTTTGCCCAAATTTCATTTCTTTTGTTTGCCTTTGCCCTCTGCTGGTCCTCAACGCCGACCACTCCTCACAGCTTCACAGGTGATTCCTCCTCTCTTTCTCTCTCTCTCACACACACACACACTCTTGCTCGCCGATCGCTGCACTCAGCAGCTCAATCGATGGCTCAATCCAAGACTTGAACTACTCCGATTCGCAGAAAAGGGACTATTGTCCTGTGTCCTGTGATATTTAATTAGTAAGTGCTCGCCTTTGACTCATCTGTACATAAAGCATTTGTCTTTCGAAGAACTCAGAAATAATCGATGCCTTTCACTTTTTTTTGATATTTTTTTCAGTCAATGATTGAAAAACTGAACTGGGCAATTTGTGAAATTTCAATTTTTAGTATGAATATTACACTGGTTTTCTGTGCTTTTGTTTCTTAATTTTCTGCAGTGCATGCCTTTCACTTTGTGGTTTCTTTTTCAGTCAATGTTTCGAAAACTGAGCTGGGCAATTGGCGAAATTTGAATTTCCCTATTTTGCCCTGGTTTTGTGTGCTCCTGTTTCTCAATTTTGCACATTTCACGCTTCAGTTAGCTATTGTCTTTATCATGGTCATTTTGTTTAGTATCTAATATGTTTATGGATGTGAATGTTTTTCGATTTAGCAAGTAGACAATTAATTTTTTTCTTCACTGATATTGGTAGCTAACATATTCAATACTCTTTTGAAAAAAGATGTATTCATGTGGTATGTTGATGAGCACTCTGGATACTAAGGCTGAAACTGTAACATGTGTGTGTCTATATGTGGACCACTTAAATATCAAAGTAATATCACATTAGTCATTTGACAATAGTGGTAGTATTTGTATTTTCAAGTAGATTATAATTTACATATGTCTTGCTTTGGATATATTATGCATTGAATTGAATACATTGGATACATGTTTGATGATTTTGGGGCTTTTGTTTGATCTTATATATATTAATCATGTTATTTTCATAATTAATGAGATTTTTTAGTTTATTTATAATTATTTTTTATTTTTTTATTATTTGACCGGTTCGACCAGTGATCCAACGGTTGAACCAATAACCCATTGACCTGGTCCCTTTCCCAGGTTGATGTGCGGGCCGGGTTTTAAAACTATGTCTGAAATGTTTCCGTTTTCAAGGAGACCGAAATGAAACAGTGATGGAATCAAAATTCTAATACTTTGAGGTGTTCCATAATGTTTCGAAATGTATTGTTATATTTCAATGCATTTGCACAATTATGTTCGAATGTTTCAAGATATTTTGGTATATTTCGACCAATGTTTTAAAAAAATAATTCTTAAATTTTTTATTTTTTTTTATACTACTTTCAAAACGGGTCAAAACGTTTCCAAAACAAGTTGAAATATATCTGTTTCCTAGGTAACAGAAGCAATGGACCAAAACAAAATTTTGATTCTAGCTGTATATGAAGATAGGAGAAGGATTGATGCAACAAGAAAAGAAAATAGCCCAAGATGTTGGCCTTGATGAACTATAATTGCCGTACAATGCAGCATTTGGGGATAAAGATGCAAATATCACATTAAATGAAAGCTTAGGATAATCCCAATGGCTTAAAACATGGACATGAGGATTAGCATGACATCATAGTTATTGCTGTTAAAAGAGTAAAAATGGCTTTTGAGAAGATTTTTCTTTTTTATTATTTTTATTGACTTATGATATAAAACCTCATAGACACTTGGTGCAAAGAAACAATCCATGGAATTTTAGATTCAAAATCTAAATTGGGATGCATCCACTGCTGATTAAAGTTTGGTGTGAATACTGTGTCAGGTGTAACCAAATAATTGAATAATAATAGAGGGAACAGCCGCCAATTTTCTTTATATTGGACAAAATAAATAACGCAGAACAGATTTAAAAAAAGTTCTCCAAATTAGCCTAACACAACCAAACACAATATCAACCAAATCATGTGAAATCCTATTGAGAAATTTAATTTGAATATACACGTACAAGGAATCATAATTTGCAAAAGAGAAAGAAATCATGGAACTTTTTTTTCAGAAAGTGAAAGAAATCATGAACTTGATAAGGAAGTTTTACTTAATACTGCATGAAATATTAGTATACAAGCAAATTGCATTATGAATACACATTACAGAACTTGGTACATTTTCAATTGGAACAAAATTTTAATTTTGGCAGTCCAAACTTTTTGTTAAGTAGCAACTCAAACCCATTTATGTAGTAAGTTCAGGTTCAACAAATTACCAAAATTGTTTCTCCGTAACCATCTGTAGTTCAAATGATAATCATCTTGGTTACCAAGAAAGAACAGGCTTTATTGGGTTGCTGTTGTTTCCTCTTTGTTGGCTTATCCTTAAGGTGAACCCCAGCGACACCAGTGGGATTCAAAGGTCCACGGCTTTTTTTATTGTTTGAGGAAGCATAGGGTCGGCAAAAAGCCTGCATTGAGAGGGGGTTGCCTTAGCAAGTTTGCCCCAACAAATCATCCATTGCTCTCAGGGAGTCCCGCAGGTGAAGGTCCTTCGAGGGCACAGAAGAGGCACGACCCTCTTGTGGAAGTCCAAGAAGGTGACCAGTGTTGTCTAGCCATCCAGCGCCCCTCCCTCGATGGTGGTGGGTGGTCCATCGCTTAGGTGCGGCATGCGCCTGCACCTCTTTTGGTGAAGTCTGTCCCAACAACACACTTTGTTCCTGCATCCGATACCCCTTTATATCGTTTGAGAAACGTAAGTAGGGGGGTCAATATTTTTAAGTACTTACTGTTTTCAATCCATTTTCTTTTTCTACAGTTTTGAGTATTTGCCATTTCTTCTTTTCCTTATCAGGGTTTTTCTGTCCGAGAGGACGTCCCCCCTCCGGCTACTTTTCTGGAGGCTGAAAAGACTGTTGTTGGATCCCTTGAGGTGGTCACGGTCACCCTATCCCCCCTGCCATGGGTAACATGGTCACAGGGGTCGCGATGGGTGAGTTGCCCGTGAACATCTGTTAACACGGTGGCTGATATCCCTTTATCTCACGTGATCAACTAACTCTTTGTATTTATCTAGGTTCAATCAGTGAGCAAAGTACCAGGGATTCCAACACTATTGCCTTAAGTCCTTGCACCTGCCAATAACCCTTCCCTTCCAAGGGACCCTAAGCTCGACTTGAATCAACCTTCTCTGATTAGGAACGGAGAGCAGTACGCGCCTACTTTTTTGAGTATTGGTTTTGTTGCGATTGATTGGCTTTGATCCTCTCTATGGTTCTAGTTATTGTGTTAACTGCATGTGCCTATTTTTCCTATTCTAATTGGATTGATTTCCATTTCCGTTTATACGTTAATAAGAGAGGCATTTATCGAGGGTTGTGAGACCCCCTCGACCCTGTATATCCCAATATAGGCTCAAAAGAAAGCATTTTCTCAAGACTGAGATATGACCCCCCTACAGCCTATCTTCCGGTGCGCTTGTTAGTACTCCCACAATGAGTGTTGGCACTACGGGACAGCCTGCTAATGTCGATGCTGGTGAGGAGGGCAATCTGGAGCCCATTCTCTCTTCCGAGGGAGGGGATGCCTTTGACGAGCGTATCCCTGCCCCTCCCTCCGAGATCTAGAAATCCCTGAGGTAAACCTTCCTCTTCATTGTTTGACACCTGGTAAGCATGAATGCTTTCAAAGTATATTTGGTGGTTTCTTCTTCGGTGGTATTACATCTCTGAGTACAACTCCATCAACATTGGCCCCTTCAACACCCCTTTCAACTCCTCCCTGAGTTCCACTTCCATCCTGCATCGCGGACATTTATGGTGTTTCTGTCGACATTGTTGCCCCAGCCTGCACCGCTTCAGTCCCTCCTCTTAGTACACTCCCCTTGTTCCTCCAGGTAGAGCTTCGGGCGCTTCTTCACTACTAGTCCCTCCAGCAGGAGTTTTGGATATTTCCCCACTGTCAGTTCCTCCATTGAGCATTCCATCCATTCCCCCAGCACGTATACATCCCTCCACCACCAGTCCCCCCCTTGAGCACTCCATCCATGCCTTTGGCAGGTGTTACAGACATTTCATCACTACCTTTTCCAAACATCCCTTCTAGTACCAACGCCTTTAATCCCTTACGGCGGCGGGGACCCACTATTGGCCTGACTTCTCATGTTGCTCAACACACTTTGCTTGGGTGTTCAATTTTCCACCTTCCACTCTCCTTGCACTAGCTTCCACTGTGCTTACTTTGAAGCAGACTATGAGCATTGCCACAACCACCACCGGGGTCCCCGAGGAGGGTGGACCTTCACATCCCCTCACAATTGTAGGCCAACCAAGGATCAAAAAATCATTTCGGAGTACCGATTTGAAAACGTTTTGAAAGCGCAAAAAAAAATATGGAAACACAAGAAAATACAAATACAATTCATTTATTTATAATGATAAACTTAATATTTGATTAATATAGCATGTTTAGTATTTACATGCTATTATAATACTAATTTACTAATTTAAATTGTGTCATTAAATTAATAATTAATATTATTTCATTAATATTAAAATCATTGCATAAATAATTTTTACACACATAAATACTTAATTCTAGATATTTAACAAACAAGGTATATACCGTAAAATAAATTGCAGCTATTTAAATACCAATTTAGTAAATAATAATAGCATACAAGAATAATTGGAAAAAAAAAGTGGGGATTATAACAAGGGTTATTTGATAAAAGAAAAGGGGCACATTAAATTAATTATAACTTATAAGCTGAAAAAAAAAATAAAGATAAAAGGAAAAAAAAAAGAGGGCCACAGTTTTAAGAGACAGCATAAATCTACACGAGAGAGAGAGAGAACAAAGTCGTCAACTCAGACAGATGATGCTGAAACAGGAGAGGGAGAAAGAGAAAGAAAGAGATCTGCTCAATTCCGTCGATGAAGACCCAACAGAAAGGACCCAAGCCCAACAGAGAAGAAGGAAAAAAGAGAGAAGGAAGATAACTAGAGCCTTAGCTAGACTATGGGAGTGGAGGGAGGCTTAGATCTGAGCAGATCTGGACTCAAGGAAGTACGCTTCTGAACTCTTCTCCTTCAATTTCTTCTGGGTGTGTTCTATCTCTGTCTTTCTCTCTCTCCCTCTCTCTACTATTACCCATGTTTTGCACCTTTGCTGAAGATATTCCCTCTTCTCTATCTTTCTCTTTTGTTTTGGGCTTGAAGGAGCAGTGATTTCTAAGGAAATCTCATATTTGTGATAGGTTTCTAATTGGCGTGGAGTGAAGTCAAATCAAGCCACTGTTTTGAGCGAAACGACACTATTTCGATTGAAGCGGTGACGTTTCTCCCGAAACTCTAGAATTTTGGGATTCCACCTCTGTTTCATGTCGATGTGTTGAAAACCCGAAATGTTTCAGACGTGTCAACACGAGATTTCAATCCTTGAGGCCTACCTCTGTTCCCCACTATGACGGCCCAAGTCGAGGAGAAGATGTTGTGTGGCTTGCCAACTACTTGACCACCTGACAGAGCATCCCTATCGTGGGCAAGTTGATTGAGTACTTCCCTACGATACTCTGTCATTTGTCTAGTCGTATAGTCAATCCTCGACTCTAGAAGAAGTAATGGTGTACACCTACTCATGGTTCAAGCTTGCAGTATTTATCAACTCGAAGGATCCTGAGACACATCATTTGCGACATCATGACATGGTATTGGCCAAAACGCTTAAAACGCAAGATAAAAACCCAAATTTTTTTGAAAAAAATCATGAAAAATTATAAAAATTATAAATATCTTCAATCATGCATCATGCCCCAAAAATACATTATTTAACACATTAAGTAGTGAAAAGGAATTATGAGGGCATTACCGGTAATGTTATCGCTCCACCTTTTTTTCATCGTAACGCAAAGGGATAGCGATCGCACACCAAATACTGCGCAGTTTGCTCGTGCTCTCTCTGTTCGTATCCCTTTCTTTGTTCATCTCCCCCTCTCTTTTCTTCTCTCTCTATATATGACTAAGACCCAAAGTATCCATGCCCTTTTTTCTTTGTCTTGATTCCTTATGTATGTATCAATTTTGATTCTTTTTTTTTCTAATTATTTTTTTCTATTATTTATTGAATAATAAATTTGGAGTTAAACTCATGAAACTGACACTTTTATTAATTTTTTTTTTTGTATATGTAATTTTTATATAATTACTACACACATTATGTAATTGCATATATATTACATGGACAAAAATATTTTTTGCATTTTTCCAAAAATCTAGAATTAAAAGTTAGATTAGATCATATCTACAATAATATATATATCAAATTTATAATTGATAGTTAGACATTTGTTTTTCTTGTTTTTATTTTAAATTTGCTTAAAATATAGTATTAGTTTCAAAATAATTATAGTAACATATACGTAAAAGTAAGGATGTCAATCGTGTCGTGTCGTGTTCGTATCAAGACCCATAAAAAAAATCTATTTAATGTGTTCTGAGTATTAAACATTAGTCTAGATTATTTATTATGTATAATTAATAATCGTGTTAATTTTATAATCATTCGTATCGGGTTCGTATCAATGGGTCAGAGCTGACACCCTTACTTAAAAGCTTAGTATGTTTTTAAATGATGATAAATATTTCCGGTAATGCTCTCGAATTCCTTTTCCCTATGTTTAAACTGTTAACTAATGTATTTTGGAGATACAATGCATGGAAGCTGATATTAATATGTTCTAAATTTTTTCATATTTTTTCATAAATTGTCTATCTAGAGTTTTGAGCGTACCTAGTGACACCGTGACCGATGTCTCAGTGCCCTCTGAGTCGATGATCAATACTGCGACCTTGAATCATGAGGATGATCAACATGATCTATCAGAGAACAATGTCTGGTTACGTCTGATTCTCCAATCTAAACTTGGCTCTCTCTCTTTTATGCTTACTTTATGTTTTGCTTGCCTCACATGCCATATCTGATACAAGAAAAATGGCACCCCACCTCGTGGTCAGATCAACAATTATCATCATGGGCCTGGAAACTTGGGTCCTTTGACACTTATGATTCTCCATCGGTAGAATAAATGGACAGTTTGACTTCATTTTTAATCATCAACCTTGTGAGTGATGACCACATGCTTGTTGAATAAACTCACCTTTGCAATTAGGGAGAGTTCCCTTTATAATCAATTTTTTATGACTCCATAAACACTTGGTGGCAGTCACATGATTACTTTTTGAGACTCTTTGGGACTTTTCCCACAATGCCATCATCTCAAAAGACAACAACTTAATCACAAGGCCATTGGGAATGTATTTGGTATTGTTTCTAGTTTCAGCTGCTATTCTTAATGATGAAGTCCTTAAATTTTTGGGAAGGAGTATAAGCCGAAAAATAAAGTGAAGACAGTTTAATTATGCTTTTAGGTTTACTCTTGTCATGATTCCTAAAAGCTATGTACTGGGGATGTCTGGTCTTTGTATCATCATCTTGGCTTCTTATGTTGGGTTTTATGCTTGCTACTAAAGTGTTTTGTAACTTCCAGTGGCAATCGAAGTTAGTTCTATGTTTCAACAAAGGTTTTTAAGTAGAAATTGACCAAGAACTCTTCGATGTAGAAAAAAAGAAGAAAAAGAACAAATATTCTAGGTCAAAGGTCCACGTGCAATGCACGGGTACGCCATCTAGTGACAACGAAATGAATAAATTTAAAAAAAATAAAATAAAATAAAAAACGATACATAAAAGATAATAAAAGGCGTGGCCAGATTGGTTTCGGTCACAGAGAGAGAAAGAGATGGAGAGCAAGAGTCGAGGGAACCAACACGAAGAGAGAGATATCTGAGAGACACATGAAGACGGGAACGATGATTCTAGCGATGGTTGACGATGATCTCAGAGACGTTCGACGACACTTTAATATAGTTTTAAGATTTGTAAAAACTTTGATCTGTGATCGACCAGAACCTTGGGTCTTTGCTACAAGGAAGAAGAAGGGGATCCCTGATTTACAAGTTTGTGTTATAAATTTTTTCAATTCATTATTCTATATGTATAATGGCAAAAAAGGTATATTTTTTAATCAATTTTTGTTTGGATTTTGATTGCAAGTTGGGTCTTTTGTACTTCATCTATTTTGCCTTTCTTTTTTTTTTTGGGTATTTTCAATTGTTGTCTGAGGGATGAACAATTCAATGCAAATCAGTCCAACTCGGAGTCGGATTGGCCGATTTGAAAGAGATGAATCTGAGTTTTGTCGAGTTGTACCATTTCGCAACCAATACCAATTGAACTCATGTTTTTTTGTACCAGGTATCGAAATCGTATCAATGGTGACCAAGTCGTATCAGACTCAATCTATACTTTGGTCCCCACGGGAGCTTAGCCCTGACGAAATTTTTGATTAGGTGAGCATAGTGCATGATTTGTTGGCTTTTGGGATCACCATTCTGATTATAGGGGATCGTGTCGCCAAGGCTTGAAGTTTGAATGAGCGGGAACATTTGCCACATAGTTCAAGGTCACAGTATCAACCTTTGACTAGGGGTCACTAAGACACATCTGTCGCGATGTGGCAGCACGTTATCAGCCAATACGCACAAAAGACTAAATAGAAGGTCCAAAAATTTTCAAAAAAATCATCAAAATTTTTATAAAAATATAAATACCAATATTAATACATCATACGTTGAAAATACATTTTCTAACACATTAAGCATTATGAAAATTAATTATAGGGTCGGTACTGAAAATATCAATAACTAGGGATAACCCGTGCCTGAAGACACATGAATGAAGATCCTAGAGAGAGAGTGAAGAGTGCGAAGAGAAATGTAAAATTTAATGGGAATGATTTTAAGAGAGATGTTGGTAACTATTGAATGAGTCTATTTGAAACCGTCGGATGGACTTATAAAAATCTGCCCTGTTTTATATTATAGAATTATAAGTGTTCTTTTTCTTTTAACAGAATAATCGCAAGTGTTTAATGTAAGCATTTAATAATATATTATTCTTTTAACAAAATAATCACAAGTGTTTCATGTAAGCATTTAATAATATATTGAGCCAAAAATTATAAAAGTGTGCATTTTTATATACTTTTTTGCAATTTTGGACTTAATTTATGAAATTTAGAAATTCAAAAAAAAAGATAATTGTAAAGTATATGTCTAAGTTTAACTTTATACCCAGAACTGAAGAACCAAAAAAAATACCTAAAACTTTAAAAAAAAAAACAAAAGAGCAAACTGGCGACGGCTTTTAAGATGACAAAAATAAAAAATAAATAAAAAAAGAGAGAAAAATAACCTTTAAGGGGCACCAGCAGCGTCTTTTGACTCTTGTTAACTGGTAGCTCATCTACCCAAGAAAGAGAGATAGAGAGAGAGAGAGGACTTGAGATATGAATCGTCTCAGGTATAGTTATCAAATTGAGATTTGTATTAGAAACCAACGGGCCTTTGGTCCAATGGTACTCGTTACCTTGTGAATACTTTGCCTTCTTGAGGTTAAAGTTTCAAGCTCCCTTCCTCCCTCCCCCAAAAAAAAATAAAACAAAATATTGAGAATCAAAATTCTAGACTTGACAATTGGGAATCGTATCAAATCGAAAATCATAAGATTCGACACAAAAATCGAACAATGATAAAAAATAACATGTACATATTTAAAATAGGCAAGTTATTAAATATTGAACATTATTGTATTTTAAAAATAATCATTGTGGGTATTGACATGGTCACACTGTCTAAATGAAAAGATGCGTCTTTATAAATCTTTATAAAGCTACACTTGAGTTTATACCTGTGCTACTTATTTCTTGAAGCATAATAAATTGTTTCCTCAAAATGATGCATAATTTTTAACCAACAAATAGCTATTATCTTCCTACCAATGAAGTTAAACTAAAATAGGGAAAGTTCATACTGATTCCAATATGTAAACTTAGAAAATCATTTTTTACATTCGATTGAAAAATAAATTTCCAATGAACAACAAAAAATAGGGCATTTATTGAAGAAGAAGAAGAATAAGAAGTATGGTATTTTAGGGATTGGTAACTGTTTTTGAAGAAGAAGCATACTTGCAGTGAAGGAGACATCTTTGTGTGATGTTCACACTATAGAGAGAAACGCAAGTGTTATATTTGGCAATGGGACTCAGAACGACGGCTTTTTACTAGAAATTGGGTTGAAAAAATAATAAAATAAATCGTGCAATTCCTTCGATTCAAACGAATTGTACGATTCTTGACCAAAAATAATTTTATAGTAAAGATACGAATCGAATGGGGACTAAATCAAATTTAATCGTACGAATTAAATCACCAATCATACAATTTTAATAACTATCTCAGACAATACAATGGGAGGCTCGAGTTGTAGTTGCTCGCTTGGAAGAAGCAATCTAGGTCGCTGTTGTCTCGCCGACTGATCAATAAGAAGAAGAAGAAGATGGGGGGACTAGGTATGCTTTTCAATTCTTCTTCTATTTGCCAAGGGGTAATTTTTTGTGATGTCTACGATTTAGGGTTCAAAATGTTGCAGATTTTATGTGGATTTCGTCTTTTTCTTCTCTTTTTCATTTTTCTTTGGCTTGTTGCATTTTGTTTGAGATTCTAGAATTTTGGTAAAGATTCTCACCAAATTGGTCCGAGTCCGGAGCATATCGTTTGATTCCTACCAATATAACACCGAGTCCGACTGATACCATCGAGTCGTGGCCAAGTTAGCACCGATTCAGGTTGGACTCTTGATTTTCAGTTATCGCATATCGTTATCGTATTAGACTCGACCGATATTTTGAACCTTGATTTACGGAGACAGGTTGACTACATGCCGGCCGAATGCGATAGTGTGGGGAGGTGGTATAAGCTAGCGTAGGATACCTTGATTGCTTACGGGCGATTACTCGACGAGTGCGAGCAAGCTATGTAGAGGCTCAAGGATTTCAATATGGATGCTCCCAATGCTCATGATTTCATATACTTTCATTTTATGTTTTTGTGGCATATACCCGAAAAAACACTATTATGTCTTCATGAATGACATGTTTACATCTCTGTTTTTCAAGAGTAGTATAACTTTAACCATTTTATATTGAATTTTCTCATTGTCTTTTCTGTTCCTATTTTTCCAATTCATAATAACTGCTATCTTCAGCCTTACAGACTTCAAAAGATCCTTCCCACTTGGCTGCAATCGAATTGGCAGGCCTCGCATGACACTTTGGACTGTTTTTAACACCAGGTTGCCCTCTTGAAATGTCCTTGGCTTCACAATTGAGTTGTAAGCTTCGGACTCATCGAGTACTTTGAGTGTTGCATACCTCACTTCTGAGGTTTCGTGCGATCTAGCCGCCCGCCTCGCGAAGGGAATTGCCAATTCCTTGAGGAGCACAGCCTCCTCGTTACAAAGTAACGAGTAATGGGTGGCATCAGTGGGCTTCCTTTTCGACGTCTGATAAGTCCAAAGTGCCACCAGCAGTTGCTCAGCCCAGTCCTTCTCGTCTTCGATTGTTCTACTCAAAATTTTCATTGTTATATACATTTGTAATTCTGATCAAAAAAAAATATACATTTGTAATTGGCTAATTTCGTGGAGTTCATTGTAAATCTCAACCTATTCAATGGTCATGATGCTATTAAGGTTAAAAATTTGAAAGTATCATTGAAGGGAGAAACCCATTGGTATACACATATCGAAAATCATTTGGGTGCCCATGATTGCTAGAGGCCTAAACGAACCATGCGGCGAGAAAGTTCAAGTGAAGCT
Organism: Ilex paraguariensis; assembly: GCA_963454935.2. Lineage (NCBI taxonomy): Eukaryota > Viridiplantae > Streptophyta > Magnoliopsida > Aquifoliales > Aquifoliaceae > Ilex > Ilex paraguariensis. The sequence continues at coordinate 20,923 of CAUOFW020002094.1, read as the reverse complement.
ATGCAAGACGTTAGAGAGGGGCATTCGGCGGAGAGATCTACAAAGAAAAAGAGCATCTACCTATAGTATTGGTTGAAGTATAAGACTCAAGTACTTATAAATTGACTTTGTGAATAGTGGATTAGGTTTTAGTGACCCCCAAGTGATTCCACACTATTTTTCTAGATGAGGGTTTTTTGCGTCAACAAATTGCTTGCGTTCATCTTGTCATTTGCATATACACTAACATTTGTTAGAACACATGCGCACTATGTGTTTGATTATTTAAATGCTTGATATATGAATCAACCATAGTTAGCAATTGGTTTAGGTTTTGGTATTGACGTGATAATGATTGTTTGAGTGAATAAATTAAAGATTAACAAAACTCAATCATCATGGATTTAAGGATTCATAGTGACTAAAAAGAGTTCTCACTGTCAATTGTTATATCTAAGTGATAAGAGGTAATTGAGGTAGAATAGGTTTTAATTGGTAATTAATTGAGCTTAAAATTGAAAAATTTATTCATACTCCCTTATAGGTAATGTCATGTGCTCTACGTGTATAATCGTGAGGGAAGATCCACTTCGTTTCTCCCCTTCCCGGAATAACAAGGGTTTTGTTAATAGCTCAACCTGGCCATTCAATTTGCGAATAGAAAGGCTTTGAAGTGTGGTGGATCACCTCGTGTTCCCAAAGCATTGTGGCCACGTCCCTATTGACAAAGGGTGTTCCCTTGTCCAATAACAAGTGTTTGGGGGATCCAAACTGACATAACATTTTTCCTAAGCAAATTGATCAATGCTTTCCCGGTTGCCCTTTTTAGCGGGACTACCTCCATCCATTTTGTGAATAATTTTGTTCCGGCCAAAATACAAATGTTTCTTAAAGATGGGGATCTTATGGGTCCCATAAGATCCAAAGCCCAAGTGTGAAAAGCCGAGGCGGTTGCTAGTGCCCTTATATTTACAATAGGGGCATGGATGAGGTATCCATCTTTCTGGCAGACTTCGCATCTTCGTACCCCTTTGAGTGGTTCATATTCATTGTTCGGGAAGTATGCTAATGGGTCAGCTAGGCTTGATTCTTTATTGCCCTTAGGGTCATGCACTTGATGTCGAATTTTGACTGGGTGAGGAACCACTGTGCCGCCCGCCTGCCTGTCAGGTCGAGGTGCATTAACACGCACTTCAGCAAGTCACACTTGGTCATCAGTTTTACTTCATGGGTGAGGAAGTAATGCCTTAGTTTTTGCGTGGCAAAGATCAATGCCAAGCAATGCCTCTCTATTCTAGAGTATCATGTTTCCCGTCTTTGATGATACAACTAAAATAATAGATGGGTCTCTCCAAACCATCCCCCTCATATGCAATTAAGCCTCCTACAACATTCCCCTTGGATGTGAGATATACCAGCACAGGCTCTCATAGCCGTGGAGCCACAATGGTTTAGGTTAAGCTGAGGGCCCTTTTAACTGTGAGGCCTACTATTGCTCCGTGGTCCACTTGAATGATGCCTTTTCTTTGAGCAGTGGGGCGAACGGTATAGTTACCTCAGAAAGGGCAGGGATGAACCGTCGTAGATATGATACTTTCCCTAGGAAACTTTTTAATTATTTCTAGCTCGGCAACTCAAGCATATTATGGATGGCCTTTATCTTTCCCACATTTGGATCTTTAATCTTTCCCACGTCTAGATCTATTTCATGTTGGTGCACCAAGAAACCGAGGAATTTTCCTGAGATGACTCCAAATACGCACTTCAAGGGGTTCATGCAAAGATCATACTTTCTGCACTTTTCAAATACTCTATACAAGTCCTTGACGTGATCCTCTTCTCTCCGCAACTTCACCACCTAGTAGTCAACATAAACTTCAACAACATCGTGCATCATGTCTTGAAAAATCGCAACTATATCTCGTTATTGGTCGCACTAGCGATTTTCAAACCAAAAGGCATCAAAGTGTAATAGAAATTCCTAAAAAGGGTCCAAGACGCAATCTGTTCTGCGTCCTCCTCGGCCATCTTAATCTGGTTGTACCTAACGAAACCATTCATAAAGAACATCATTTCTTGTCTCAAGGTGGCGCCAATGAGGATGTCAATGTCGGGAAAAGGGAACCTATCCTTGGGGCAAGACTTGTTCAGGTATGTAAAATCCATACATATCCTAATCGCTTCATTCTTCTTTTTGAGAGAGACTATATTAAACCACCATTCAGGGTGTTGAATGGGCTAGATGAAGGTAACCAACAACAATTTTCTTAGATGTTCTTTGATATTTTTCATCACCTAATGAACATAGTTGGGCAGGTGTTGTTTGATTGGCTTATCCAAGGGGTGGATGTTAAACTTGTAGCAAACCAACCCAGGGTCTAGTTTGGGCTTTTCCTCATACTACCATGCAAATCTTCGGCATCCTCTATCAATAGTGCCTAAAATTCTTTCCTTTTTTCAAGGAATAACCCTTTGCAAATGAAGATTGGTCGAGGTAATTCTCCGATTGGTGTGAGATTCACTTCCTCAAGTTCTTGCACTTGAGGCTTGGGGCAATCTTCTATGCACTCGACGCCAGACTGCGTTAGAGGGTGATGTGTTGGTTTCTGTTACCATCCCCCTTTTTAGGCTCCCCTCTCCCCAACCCTGTCATAACTAGTAGACTACTCAGGTAACATGCGATGAATACATTGCTTTTGACCTTCTTATAAGGGAAGTACTCAGCGGGTCTTTTGTCGCGAACCCACTCACCGAGCCTATCCTTCACATTTACCCTTCGCAAGACCATCCAAACTTCCCGCGACCTCGTCATACATTGCCTCTTTGGCCAAGTGGGCTTCATTGCTTCTAAAAGGATCCTCTATCGCGGTTATTGTAACTTCCTTTCCATTCCAGATCATTTTCATGCATAGGTGATATGAAGAGGGCATTGCTCCAAGATCGTTCATCCAAGTGCAACTGAGGAGTACAAGATTGGTTGTTAGGGCATCTATCAAGTGGAAAGTAGTTGACACCCTCACTTTACCGATGACCAATGATAATGTAACTGTCACACCCCAACTCCAAGGGCATGACCAGCCGTAAACCATAGATCCATAACCTATGGAACACGTAAGCCTAACAATAAACTAATAATATAGGAGTGGAAAATAACGTTAACACTAAATTGATCTCATGTCGATATGTTAAAGTCAACATACCTAAGTCTGTTTGCCCCAATTATCCAAACAAGTGAAGAGGTCTATACGATATATGCTACGGAGGTCACAACACTATTAGTACCCAATCAATTCCCTGAGTCTGCTATTGACACTCCAGTCGTTTACCTAAAAAAAATATTATTTTGAAAACATGAGCTAAAAAGCCCAGTGAATGAAAAGGCATGCATATTCAAAGTGGCTAAAAAATATATTTGGCATACGACATATAAATCAAAGGTTTGAAAAAAATAACTTCATTAAGATAACCAATTTCTCAAGAATAAAATAATCGAATTCTAACAAAAATCTTACCACAATGGTGAATCATATCATAATGATGGAGACTATACGATATCCAATAATCAATGAGAAACAAATAACAAATACAATAACTGATAACAAGAAAATACGTATGGCATACGATAGATAATCACAAACAAAACCAGTAAAAACATTGTGACAATAACAAATTATATCATCATCTCACACTGATAAGGACTTGTACGATATCTGAGAACCATATCAAATACCAAAAAATCTCAAGGTTGGATCCAACACCGTACTTAGGGTCACCACAGGTTGCCGCCCGGGAACTGTTCCCTAAGACGATCCTATGAAGGTCACCAGGATGCACTAGGAACTGTTCCTTCAACCGTTGAGCACTAGGGTCACCTCAACCTCCCCCAGGTCTGTTCCCTAGTGGTCAGGGTCACCCGCACACAGAGGAATAATTTATCCAAACTTTTAACCAAATGCCAGAATATATCTCAAGGTTGGATCCAACATCGTACTTAGGGTCACCACAGCCTCTCTCGGGTCCGTTCCCTAAGACAATCCGATAAAGGTCACTAGGACGCACCTGGCACTGTTCCTTCAACCGTTGAACACTAGAATCACCTCAGCCTCCCCCGGGTCTGTTCCCTAGTGGCCAGAGTCACCCGCACACAGAGGAATAATTTTCCTAGACTTTCAATCATAGTCTCATTCACTATCACAAAGTCTCACCGTATAAACAAGTGATTAAGTCACAAGTATTCATCAAGGTAAGGAGAATCGTATGCCACAAGTATTTAGACACTTAATAAAATATTTTGTAAAGGTAGTAATGAACAAGCATTATGTATCATTTTTAAAATATTTAGGGATACGAAAAAAATACGTAGCATGCCAATCTACTCACCTAAAGTCCAAAGAGAATGATATGCTTCTTGAGTGTTGCTTGTTACCCGAATTAGAGTGAGATGTCATTGAAATCTTTTCTTTTTTTCTCACAATTTCCTTTCTCCTTTGATGAGGTGTTCTTTTTTTTTTTCTCTCTTTTACTCTCTATTCTTTCTTAAAAGTGAAAGACTAGTTGTGTACTTGTATCTTAATTCAATCCTCAAATGCCCTATTTATAGGCATCCAAGGATTATTCTAGAGAATATTGACATGTGACATTCTTAGGGGAGATTCCCTAGAATATTCTACCATCTCCCCTCTCCTAGATCCTTCTAGGTTTCAAGTTTATTTTGCACATGGCAATTCCACAAATATCTAGATTCATCTATAATACTCTACAATCTTCTCCAACCTTATAAATCCTTCCGAAACTTTCTGGAACATTCTAAATCCCTCTAGAACCTTCTAGTATTTCCTAAAACCTTCTAAAATATTCTAGACTTCTCTAGATTGTTCTAGAACTTTCCGGATTCTTCTAGAAACTTATTCAATATTCTAGATTGTTCTAAGATTATTCTAGGTTATTCTTGAATTTTCTAGAATCTTCTAGACTATTCTACATTTTTTTAGAAACTTCTCCAATATTCTAGATTATTCTAGACTATTCCAAATTCTTCTTTAAAATTTTTTTTTTTTTTTATTATTCCTTACAAGATAATATTTCTAACTAATTTCTTGCCAAATTAGAACGGGGTATTACAGTAACATACCCGAGAGTCTTCCATTTGTCGCTAGCAAAATCGGCGATAAAAGTAGTTTTCCGGACTAGACTAGAGTTGCAAAGGCCCAGTTGTTCAGAAGTGGACAAGGGCATGATATTCACCGATGCACTAGTGTCAAGGACAACCCTCTTCAACTGAACTCCGTTAACCTTTATTGTCATAGAGGGGACAATTGTGTTTCAAAGTTACTTGATGGTCTCCCTCACTGAAGAAGCATTAGACTTTTCCCGAATGTTTCGGGACTGAGACCCTCCATGGCCATGCACCTTTCTGGGCCAGAAAACCCTTTGAAACACAAGTCCTTGATTAAAAAGGTCCCAGTTGATTGAAAAAGTTTCTAAACTTCATCTTTTCCTTTAAAATATGCTCTCCTGCCTAAGGATCAATTTCTAGTTCATGATGACATATTTCCAAAGACTCTGACTCTAATGCACTTTGGCCCGATCTTCAAAGTTTCCTTCTGCTATGTTCTCGATCTCGTCATAGAATGAGACCATGTGTACCTCATTGTCTTCATTGTGGTCTATAAGGGGCCTACCGTGGACGTTACCCCTAACACCATTTCTTTGCTCTTTAGGCAATTTTTTAATAAACGTCGTACAGTCCAGTAATCCTTCAAATTGTGTTTGGTGTGGCGATGGAACTCGCAGAAAGTTGGGTTGGACTTTTTCTGTTAAGTTGTTTCCTTGGCCACAACTGGCAATTCCACATCATCATTTCTGATCCATTCTATGAGGATTTGAAGGACTTCTTTCATGCTACAAGGGTATGGGGGCAACTCGTCGGGCTTAGAGGACTTGTTGTGCTTCTTTGGCCGTTGTTCCCCGTTTAGCCTTCTTCGACAACCATTCCTCTTCTTCTGTCCTTCAAACCTACTACTTGGACGAAGGCTAGACCATCTCCAAAAGCCTCCGAGCAGACTCAAAAAGCTTGGTAAAGGTTTTGAAGTCACTATTAACTAGGTAGGCCTTGTACTTATTATGCATTCCATTAATGCACATTCGAATAAAGGCTTCTTCTATGACATGTTCTTGATATTCAATAGCCCTGTCGCAGAACTTGTTAATGTACATCATTAGAGTTCTCTCATTCAATCAGGCAACCTTCGTCAAAGACGGCACAATTATCTGTTATTCAACATGGAAGAACTTCTCATAGAATTGCAAGACCAACTCATCCCAGTGCCACACAGATTTGTGGGAAGATTGGCCTACCAAGTAAATGCACTATCCTCAAGGGACATAGAAAAATCCCTCATTCGAAAGGGTTCATGGAGCATATAATGTCTCAGGTTGTCAAGATATCGTGTTATATGTTCTTGGGGGTTACCGTTCTTTCCGTCAAACTTCTCAAACTTTGGAGGTGAGTATCCCGGGGTACATGGATTGTTGAAAGGTGGGAATGAACTTAGACCTTATGTCCAACGTTGTTGGTATTGGCTCTTTCTATCTATCTAGTACGGCTTGGACTTAGGTCAACCTAACAAAACAAGTACTACGCCATGACTATTCTGAATCTGTAGGGTACAACACCCAAGACCGGCTGGCAAAACCGTAATAGTCATAGTTGAGAGAACAAATGATGGGGGTCTGAGCATGGGACTATGAGGAAGAGTGGTATGCCCCATACTTGGGTGGTCAGAAGCATAATTGTAGAAAGGCTTGGTGGGGCCATTTTTGAGGTAATGTGGCCATTGGGAATGGCCAGTCACCGCCTCTATGTTATCATGGACCGTTGTGGGGTTCTATAGGGTAACATTAGTCATGGCTATCAGTTTTGACGCAATGGCACCTCAAAAGATGCGACGGTCGTTGAAGGGTCAATTGCAGTGGCCGGTTGTAAGGGCGTTAAAGGGTCACCAATGGGGTTTTGCTCTGCCAAGGCCACTTCCGTGAAGTGTCTTTATCGTCAGATTGCGCTATTGGTGAAGATCCTAGCAATGCTTGTGACTAGTAGCATTGGGTACTGAGATCATCTATAACGTCCCATCATCCCATACGTTGACTTGGATCATTAACCCCATATATTTTAGGAGTCTCTTCAGATCCCAATCAAGCACAACTCAATTGGCAGTGAGTCATGCACTGGAAGGCTTGCTCAAACAGACTAAACATTCGAGACCCTACCCGATACCGAGGTTGACAATCATGCTCATGCGCATCGGTTGGCCAGTTCTCCCTCGAGAGCCACATTCCCCAATCCCGAAGTAGGGACCCCTCCTCTTAGTCTCTTGGGCCAATCGAGCAACTGTCTACCATTGATTCACTTTACCCCAGTGTGTATCCAATGGGTTATATAGGTTCTCTCAAACGGTCTCGAAGGATACCACTTGAGGATTTGCTAAGGATTTCATTATTTACCATTCGCACTGTCCCAGCCACACGCCTTTACCTCCCCAGTGGGGAGGTGGATTAGATAGATCGAACCAAGGTTGCCATTGTACTTTCACGGTACCATTTTTGAACAAAGGTATGTTTTGCCACTTCCAATGTAAGGAGGGTCCCCCTCGTCCTTTTGCGGTGTTGAGCACCTCTTGCGGTACCACAACCCTTGCAATTCTAGGGAATCCTACCACGTCAGCCAATGATCTCCTTTTGCTTTGTCAAGTGTCCATTTGCAATGCGTACACGTTCTAATTTTATAGGCTAGTACACACTCAATAAAGGTTCTTTGGCCTATCGACTAGACATGACTCAGAAGGTTCTATGTCAGCATCTCTCAACGTATAACTAGCTCAAAGGATTAGGCCCAAAGTATGCATGTGTGATTCATCTTACATAGTCTCTCTATCTCTCTCTCTCTGTGACGCCCTTAAAACCGGGGTCCTTTATCAACCGTTGATAATTCATCAACCAGCGAAAATACCCGTGATTATCGTATCACCTGACATCACGTCGAAGCTAACCCCTTATCCGGGACTATACCCACACAACTGTGGTTCTTTACACATTAATTTATAATCATTTTATCCCATAGAACACCCTTGAACAAGAGGAAAGATTGCCCAAGAACTGAGGGAAAAAATTCAAAAATTTAAAGTTTTGTGAGAACCTTCCGGTAGGTTTTCATAAAACTTCTGGAAGGTTGACCTTCCGGAAGGTTTCCTCAACCTTCCAGAAGATCGAGCATACTGGAATCCTATTTTTTAAGAAAGGCGTGTTGACCTTCTGGAAGGTGTGTTCAACCTTTCGGAAGAAGTTATACACTGGATTCTCTCATTTTAGAAAAATGTGAAGACCTTCTGGAAGGTTAGAATTGACCTTCCGGAAGGTTTCACCCACTGTTCAACAATTTTTCCTTATCTTTGTCCAAACCTTCTGGAAGGTTTGTTGCGACCTTCCAGAAGGTTTTGCCCAGAATTATCTGTTTCACCTATTTTTTATTTCCAATTCATTACAAACCTTCCCACAAACATCCTAAACATGTAAAATATAATTTTTTCACATAAGACTTGATATATACAAGTTCTATTACAACGATTTCATATATTTACATGCCAAAATATATGTTTTTCTCAAAAGTTTTACAAAATTAACGGTCAAGGCCACAAATCGACCTTTTCTTCATCTTAGAGGTTCGAAATAGGAGCCGTCCGCCGGTATGAACCCCGTACCTGAAATGTTTTCTCACGAAGGGTGAGCTATGCTCAATAAAGTATCTCCTAGATAGGCTACTCCTCAACCTAAATGCATATGAAATATTCGCATGCCAACAATCCACAATTTCATAACATTCCAAGCAAGAATATGCCTCTAATGTTAGAATTTAAGATTTCATGTCATAGAATGAGATGAGACTCACTCATGCTCATCAACCCGAGCCCTTCCCGACTCCTCAACACATGGAAGTGCTAATGTGCGCGAATTTATCATTTATGTTGTACATCAAATGACATTCACTAATCTAGGGTCTTTGTAAGGGTAGATGTTTATAGACTCACACCAAGGATCATCCAACTCACACGGACTTTCACCGAGGGTTCCGCGTACACCCATACACTTCATGAATTGAACCAAGAGAGTGCATATCCCATCATCGGGCCTTGCACCCGAGGGATCTTCTATCCCTTCTTACTAATCCCAACCCTAATCACCATGTAATTCGTGAGACTCGGCCAGATCTTCGACCAACCTTACTCGAGCCAACTAGTCATCCACCAAGCGTGGTGTTGACAAACAACCATGCACACACACGCCCATATAGTGCGATGTCCCCGTACATATGCATTGTGACGTCTCATTTCAACAACAATACGATGTTCAATATGTTATGGATGACATATGAACAATCTCATATATACTATGGATAATTTCATTCTAAACATATAATTTTCATAATCCATTAATTCCAATATATTACAAGCATGTGTATATACATCAACTATTTTCACAACACCACTTCCAAACATGTTATCACACAATCATGCTATCAACACTTTGAATTCATCAGGACATAATGTAAACACACAGCATACCCACATATCACACTTCTCAAAGAAATTTCATTATGCAATTCCCATATACTCAAGTTCAAGATAGAGTTTGCCCTACCCATTTCACCAAACCACCAACAATAGGCAAGTGATAGTTAAATCTATCAACCTACCAATTTCATATAAACATCCTAGGTTTGGAATACACCTAAGTAGGAGGGAACCCTATTTCTTGAAGCGTGGAAAACACCCATAGGAGGTTCCAAGAACCCGTTTTTAGCCCAAATTCTCACTTTTCTAAAATCCCGTTCTTTGATCGTCGGTAAAACTCGACCTCTTTGGTATGATTTTATAGCTCTCGACGAGAAGAACAACTTTTGTTCTTGGCTCGAGTGGATTGGAGCACTCAATCTCCATAGATCGTAGAGAGAAGGTGATGAATCCAAGCACTTTCCCTCTCTTTCTCTCTCACGTATAATCGGCTGAAGAAATGGGGGAGAAATCAGATTTTTCCCCTATTTATACCCTTTAAATACTTGGCCTACAACGCGCCACACGGCCCTTTATTTTTCGGATCCATTTTCGCCCCGAAACATTTAAATTTCGTCCCGGTTCAAATTCAAAATATTTTTATTTTAATTTGCTTTAAATTATTTTCTAACTTTCGAAATTTTTTATCAAAATCCCATTTTTGGGTCGCTCGAAACTCGACCGCCTCGTAAAACGCAAAAAATCCAAATATCTCGGAATTCGATGAAATGGTAACTAAATTTTGCGAGATGAATCCAACCGTGAGGTCTGTTTCGTCATCCGAATTCTAGAATATTTCAGGTTTACAACCCATACTGTAGTGACAAATTACCATTTTGTCCTTTTTCATAAAAAGTTCAAATTTACCCGAGTTTTACACTCTGTCTCTCTATCTTACCCCGATTGACCTAGGCATAGGAGGAGACACTCCGGATACAAATCAGACCCCTTTCTAACCTCGTTCGTTGTTTCAAGAATCCCAGATGTCTAGCCAGGTGTTGCTACCTCATTGATTTCACAGAATTGACCAGAAATCGCCGCGTGCACACAAATACCACTCAAAGAAGAGCAATAAAGCAAAAAGAAAAGAATCTGACCAGAAAATTAGATGTTGAATGAGAGAAAAATTCTACTCTAGAGGAAAATGAGGTCAGTAGAAGAATTACTCCGTTTGTTTCAAAGGTTGTTGTAGTTGCAATATTTTCTTTCTTTTAATCGAGATTGGGTTGGTGTTCAGTGTTCCTTATACAAGATTGAAGAGAATGCAATGTATCCCATGTGAGCTGCCAAAGAGAAAAGGAACAAGGGGAGAAATTGACAAGGAATCTATAACATAAAATCGTGAATTGACATCAATGGGTGCCGGAGCTGCTGCAATTGCTTCAGCGCTCCTTGTCATCAACAGTAGATCAATCATTCATGCCAAAAAAGACTAGAAAAGCATGAATAAGAGGAGCAAAGTTTAAAATGAACTGTATTCCTATAAGATATCATGAAAGCGTAAACCTGCTAGTGAAAAAAAGACAAACATGATGGAGTTCCCACGCTTAATGATTATAATGGAGTCCAAATTCGTGGTGCTGGGAATGATTGTGCCTGTGTGATTTGGAAATAAAACAACAGAGAATACGGATGAGTTACCTTCGCCAATGAGCAATGGAGGCACCGAAACCGTGAACAAGAAGTAGAGGAGGATTCAAATTTGTAGAGGGCTTATCGTCGTAGTTGAGTTTTTCATAATCTTTCCCCTGGTAAATCAAGTAATTGATACTGTGGCCTCTCCACTGCCACTTCTTGCACCTCTCTTTTATCTCTGTCACCTCCAACAACTCCTTTATTTCTCCGGTTACTGTCGATACTGTGGAGGCGGTGGAGCAAGTGGTGGTGGTGCTGCTGATGATGGGTTTTAGCTTATGATAGCAACGAAGAGAAGTGTCATGGTGATAGCTGACGACCTTTCCTCTGAAACCTTTCCGCCGCTGCTTTTGAGACGGCCGGAGGCCCTCTAGTGGTAGCGATGAAGATGCCGAGAGCTGGCTGTGGTTCGCAGAACTAGTACCAATAAATAACGATGGCAATTCTGATGGTAGAAAACTATGCGGCGGGGCATTTACTGCCACGACCATTATTATTCCCGCGGATATTAGAGAATGAGCCCCGTTGGGTTTGAGATAAGGCACAGCAAAAAGCCACGACAGGCGCCAAAGTCCGACTGCTTAAGGGGCCATGAATAATTCCGTGTGAACCATTATCCACGACCAGGGACGTCAGTGGACCAAAACGGAGACGCTGAATAGTCTTTATCCCGTAGCTATTTAAAAAAATTTTGTTGTTTTTGGATTCATCTCCGGTTATAATATTTATCTCTATTTCTATTTGTAGGTTAATTTCTAATATCTGCTCTCGTTTCCATTTCTCTCTTATCCACTTAAGTCCAAGTATAAGTCTATTCTCAAGTTCAAGTCAACATAATCTAAAATTTTAAATAAATTTAATAGTTTTAAATAATTTAACGATATTCTAAATAATCTAACACAACATAATATAATATAACATATCCCAACATAACACAAACGACAAATATCTAAAATACTACTTGAATTTGATTTAATTCAACATAAAACAACATAACACAAATAACATAATGAAAAAACTTTTCTGTCATGTAACTTCGTACATGTAATTTAATAAAGAAAATAAAACATAAAAAAATATAATAATTGCATAAAAATATTTTGTATTTACTAATAAAATTGATTGGTTGAAATAGAAAAATTATCAACTCAATCATCTATTAACACCATCTGTGGTGGTAGAATCTGCTTCTTCAATATCATTTTCCTATATTACTAAAAGAAAAAAAAAATAGATTCTTCCAAAAATAAATTTTCAACTAAAACGATATATCTCATCATCAATATCAAGATCCTCCAATAATGTGTAGATTTTCAGGCCATTGAAGTAGATGAATCTAATAAAAAAAATAATACATTAATCATATTTTACCCCCCAAAAATATTATGATGCACATACAAATAATATTTTACTACCTCATATTTTAGCACATAACCAACTTTGAGAGCACATTAAAGTCTCTACTATAGTTGAAAGAAGTTTATTACGATGTAGACTGATCACCCTCTCACTTATGCTAAAAGCAGATTCCGAGGCAATGATAGAAACAAGAATAGCAAAAAGATCTTTAGCAATCATTTGTGAAGCAGAGGATACTTGGGACCACTTGTCTTCTAAAAAGATAATATATCAAAATCTGAAGTTATTGACATCATACCAACTTTTACGTAACGATCCAACTCAAACCTCCCACGTGTTTTTGTTATGTCTCTTGTTTGTATAAACTTATCAAAATTAGAGAGATCATCAATAAATGACATTTGGAATCAATATCTTATTGAAGAGGGGGAGGAGAAGACTGTGGTTCATAATCACTTCCTTGCCTCGCTTCATATTGTAACACCCCGCATTTTCTTTTATATATGTATATAGATATATAGTAAATAATTGTTGTAAAAATGGGGATATGTGTAGTGATGTGTGTTTGAATTTGGTAGAATGAAAAAGGGATGAACAGTGCACTGGCTGTAACATCAAGCTCGATTTCGACCTTGATGCAGTCCATATCTCTCAAAACTTAAAACATGAAATTTGTAGATCTCTCTCTTAGGATTCCATATCACCTTGAATCATATCAATCGGAACTAGGAGGAAGGAGTTATGTCCATATTATGAAGTAGTGTCTACACTGTCCAAAAATCTGTCCGGCAGACTACCCTTCGCTAATTTCATCATAACTCTTTATTGGAAAGTCCGAATTGTGTACCGTTATTTTTGTTAGAACCCTAACTCGTATATCTTTCCAACCATATAGGTTACACCTCCTAGAAATACCTGAGTCAAATCAGTTTATTCTATGAAGTTGACTAAAAATCTGCACAATGGTGCTTCTTGGATAGTAAAGGGTTGTGCTTTCTTATTAGACCTTGAAGGTGTAAAATCCCATATGTTTACATTAATATATTAATGTACTTGTTTAGTGATTCTTCTATATGTAATGACTTAAGAATAAACCATATATATATATTAAAATCGTAAGGATATCACCTATAGTAGTTCGAAGGAATAAAATAGAAATTTTAATGTTCCAAGTGTGAATTTATTTTAGTTTTGAAATAAATCATAAAAAGCAATGTTTTTAGGTTAAAATAACATTAAAAATGAATCCGGAACGTCGAAAAACCTTAGGGTAGTCGTATGGATCAAATTGGAGATTTCTAGTGGCAAAACTGTAATTTTGGAAAAAAACTCAAAATTCAGCCCATGAACAGTGATTGTCGCGGACTGCTGTGTTTAAAACACAGAAACCAGCTCATTTCCTTCCATTTTTTCTCACATCTCTCACCCCCAAACCCCTTAGCACCCTTGGGGAAGATAGAGGAAAGGAGGAAAGGGAGAAAGGAGGTCATTAGAGCTTGGGTTTGTGGTTTGAAACTTTGATTCAAGGTAGGGGTTATTTCTTCCATGCTTGTCCATTGAGGCTAAGACTAAAATATATATATGTTTTGATTCATACTTGTATGTATTTGCTAGGAATTCTTTGTTTCTTGGTTTTCTTGCAATTATGGCATGTCTTAAACAAAGTTAGGATTGATTACCCATGAAACTTCTTTTATAGCTTTAAAACCCTAGTTTTTGGGGAAATATGGAATTCTCTTTCTACATTTGCTCAAGCTTGGTTTTGAGAACTTTAGTGCCTTGTGTGAGTAATGAAAATGATGTGGTGGTGATCTCTTGTATTTTTCTTAATTGGTTATTTGGATTGTCGCATGATAAAATTTGGGGATTTTGATAATGGTTGCTTTTTGAGGGCAATGTGTGGATTTTATCTTGTATGTGATTGTTGGTATGAAAAGAGGATAATTATGAACCGAGGTTACTCGTAAGTATGCGGTTAAGTGTGGAATACTTGAAGGGGGTAGAGGTTACTTGTAAGTATGCTACCTACCAAAAGAGGATATTTATGAACCGAGGTTACTTGTAAGTATGCGGTTATGTGTGGGAGACTTCAAGGGGGGTAGAGGTTACTTGTAAGTATGCTACCTACCAAAAGAGGATATTTATGGACCAAGGTTACTTCTAAGTATGCGGCTATGTGTTGGATACTTGAGGGGGGTGGAGGTTACTTGTAAGTATGCTACCTACCTAAAAGGACATCTAACGACCGTGGTTACTTGTAAGTATGCGGTTATGGGAAACAAAGACTTGAAGGGGGTGGAGTTTACTTTTAAGTATGCCACCTGCCAAAGGAAATATAATAATCGATGGTGGAATAAGCGTTCCTTTTTGTAGTATGGTGTTACTATTGCATTTCCCACAAGAGCTTGTGGAGGTATGAGACTCTACAAGAACTTGTTGGAAATGGTTATGGTTGCTCATTGTGACTTGGGTTTACTGTTCATTTAAATTATTGCGAATGTTTAAACTTGAGATCTGTTTCAAATGTCACGGTTTTACTTCAAATGTTATATGATATTTTGGAAAATAAGACCGAACTGTTTTACTTGTTTTCTAAACCTTGTATGAGTATGGAAGGAATGTTGCTACAGAGCTTAGTGCTCATCCCCTACAGATAATATCTTTTCAGATTTCGTCTATGAGGAGGAGTTACAAGTAGATGAACCAGTGCATGGGGAAGCTCCCCTAGAGGGGAACGGGGATCCTGAACTGGATGCCTAGAGTTATATTTCTTTTGTACTAGACTAGAGAGTTTATTTTGAAATCATGTAAAGTCTAGTATTTTGTTATTTCACTGCAAGTGTAATTTAATTCTTTTGGGAATATATTTGTCATACTTGGCCTATTCTTTTGGGATGGCATTGTGGATATGACATATGATGAATGAAGGTTTATTTTATGATGGATAAATAGACCCGGTGTGGTCAATAGTTATGCATATGTGGACCCGGTGTGGTCAATTGTAATATAATTGTACAGGTTGTGTTTTGGGTAAAGCTCCCCGTACAAAGGAGACTCTGCCCAAATTTTGTTAAAATATGAATGGTTGATGAATGAACTTTCGTTGTGATGAATTTACGTAATGCTCTCATGGGGTGAATGGTTTTTAGAATGTAATGTCACCCAAGGGGGTTTTTGGGGCGTTACAAATTTGGTATCAGAGCTTAGGCTTTAGGTCTTACATGGGAGCTGTAGGTTATGGATTACCACTAGAAAGGCAGGATTAGGTTGAACAAAATTGATGATCTATGTTTTATATAAATCTTAGGCTTTAAATTAAAGCAATAATTAGGATGTCTTGTACCTCAATGAAATTAAATTGTGAATTGATGTGCAGGATGGATGGAGGACGAGGACGAGGACGTGGACGTGGGCGTGGTCGTGGAGGTCAAGCAAATCCACCACCACCACCACCTCCCGATGCCATGAATGGCATCTATCAATGCTTGAAGGAGCTCACCACTTTGGTACAAAACCAGAATGGGAACAACAACCATAATGGTGGAGCTCAACCACTAGCGGAAGTACCCGGAATTGGAAATGGAGATCGAAGGATGGTGGTTCTTCGAGAATTTCTGAGACAACATCCACCCACCTTCCAAGGGAGCTCTAACCCTTTGGATGCGGACAAGTGGATACGCAGAGTGAAGAAGGTATGTGACGGCATGGGAGTTGCCGAAGATTTGAGGGTTGGCTTGGCGACCTATTTGTTAGAGGGGGAGGCCGACCATTGGTGGGATTCGGTCAAGAGACGGAGGAACACTGATGCACTCACTTGGGAGGAGTTCGACCAAATATTTCAGGACAAGTACTTTCCTGAATCAGTCAGAGATCGAATGAAGGCTGACTTTCTTGCTCTACGACAGGGTAGCACGACGGTGGCCGAGTACGAAAGGAGGTTTGACGAGCTCTCCCGTTATGCTACAGGATTTATATCTACGGAGGCCGACAGGGCTAAGCGATTTGAGCAGGGACTGAGGCCGGTCATCCGGGAGAAGTTGGTGGCTCTCAAGATTAGGGAGTATGGGGACTTGGTGGACAGAGCTGCACTGGTAGAGAGAGACATAGAGGATAGCCAGCGACGACAGGGCTTCTTGAGAGGAGGTCCAATCCGGACGGGTGCTACCACTAGTGGGGCACAGAGACCGACACCATACCGTCGCCCAGACCCAACAGGTGGACAGCGACTTTTGACAGCCCGAGGAGAGGGAGACACTCAGACTAGAGCTGGTATTATCCCACGATCTTGCTTTGCATGCGGAGGTGTGGGACATATTCGGATGCATTGCCCAGTTTTTCCACCTCAAGGGCCTATCCAGACCGCAAGACAAGTACCAGCAGCCCAACCACCACCACCGAGGCCTGCACCGCATCGACCGATACAAACTCAAGCCCCCCGCGGCACCAACCAAGGGCGAGTATTTGCTTTGACTCAGCCGGAGGAGGACATTGCCAATGCCGTTGTGGAAGGTATCATTCTTCTCTACAATTCCTGGGCCCGAATCTTATTTGATCCCGGTGCTACTCATTCTTTTATACGTACTGCATATGCTATGAATTTGGGATTGGGTTTCGAGAAGTTAGAACATGCTTTGACTGTTGACTTGCCTACGGGAGAACAATTGGGTACTAGCCGAGTCTGCAAGGGTTGTGTGCTTCGTATTGGGGAGCACGAATTGATTGTGGATTTAATTGCTTTAGAGATGAAGGGGTATGACGTGATTTTTGGGATGAACTTGTTATCCACTTTTCGTGCGGTACTGGATTGTTTCCGCAAGCGGATTACATTTCAATTGCCGGGAGGAGTAATTTTCAGTTTTGTGAATAACCGAGATTCTTTCCATCCATTTCCTACTACGGGTAGTAGATTCTTAAAAGCGAAAGCGGGAAGTCATTTGAGTTTCTTAGCTAGCTTGATGGGAGATAACATGGATAAACTCCATACGGATGTGGTGTTAATTGTATCGGAGTTTTCGGATGTTTTTCCTGAGGAATTACCTGGATTACCGCCACATAGGGAAATTGAGTTCAAGATCGATCTCTATCCGGGAACCGAACCCATATCCATTGCTCCCTACCGGATGGCACCTTTGGAGTTGAAGGAGCTAAGGAAGCAGTTGGATCAATTGTTGGCGATTGGGTTTATCCGTCTAAGCACTTCACCTTGGGGAGCCCCGGTCCTCTTTGTGAAGAAAACGGATGAGACTCTACGGTTGTGCACGGATTACCGGAGGTTGAATCGGGTTACCGTGAAGAATAAGTATCCGTTGCCGAGAATTGATGACTTATTTGATCAGTTGGAGGGTTCAAAGTATTACTCCAAGATTGATCTTCGCACGGGGTATCATCAGCTGCGAATTAAGGAGGAGGATATTCCTAAGACTGCTTTCCGTACCCGATATGGTCATTTCGAGTATACGGTGATGCCATTCGGATTGACTAATGCCCCCGCAGCCTTCATGGATTTGATGCACAGAGTCTTCCGGCCATACCTCGATCAATTTGTCATTGTGTTTATTGATGACATATTGATTTACTCACAGACTCAGGAGGAACATGCTCGTCATCTCTCTATTGTGCTACAAACATTGAGAGAACATAAGTTATATGCAAAGATGAGCAAGTGTGAGTTTTGGATGAAGGAAGTGAAGTTCCTTGGCCATGTTGTGTCCGAGCAAGGAGTAGCGGTTGATCCAGCAAAGATTGAGGCCGTGATGAAATGGGAACCACCGAGGAACGTGACAGAAGTACGGAGTTTCTTGGGTTAGCCGGCTATTATCGTAGGTTTGTGGAAGGGTTCTCCAAGATTGCGATGCCGATGACTCGCCTTACAAAGAAGGGGGAGAAATTTTTGTGGACTCAAGCGTGTGAACTAGCTTTTCGCACCTTGAAGGAGAAGTTGACGACTGCCCCTATCCTCATTATTCCGAGTAGTGGGGAAGGCTACGATGTCTACACCGATGCTTCACTACGAGGATTGGGATGCGTTCTAATGCAAGGAGGGAAGGTAGTGGCTTATGGCTCGAGGCAACTCAAGGTGCACGAGCAGAATTATCCCACACACGACTTGGAGCTGGCTGCAGTGGTGTTTGCTCTTAAGTTGTGGAGATGTTATTTATACGGGGAGAAATTTCAAGTGTTTTCGGACCATAAAAGCCTCAAGTATATCTTCACACAGAAAGACTTGAATCTCCGGCAGAGAAGGTGGATTGAGTACTTGGAAGATTATGAGTTCACACTCAACTACCATCCAGGGAAGGCCAATGTAGTTGCCGACGCTCTTAGCAGGAAGTCTCGGGGTGAAATCAATTCTCTTGCGGTAAATAGGTGGAAAATGATTGATGCATTGGAGGAGTACGATCTATGGGTGGATGGACCGGAGTATCAATCATATCTATTCAACCTTGTAGCTCAACCGACGCTTCGACAACGGGTTGTGGAGTTGCAATGCCTGGATTCGGAACTCGATTTGATTAGAGCCCGATTGGAGAATGGGGAAGCGATGGAGGATGGTCTTGGAAGAATGGAGAGTTGAGATATGGGGAGAAGCTATGTGTTCCCGATGATTCGTCCCTAAAGGAGGAGATACTTGGGGAGTGTCATCGCTCCAAGTTTGCTATCCACCCCGGTAGCACAAAGATGTATAGGGACATGAAGCGTCAATACTGGTGGAGGGGAATGAAGCGAGATGTAGCCAAGTATGTGGCAAAATGTGCGGTGTGCCAGCAGGTGAAGATTGAGCATCAAAGGCCAGGAGGAGTCCTACAGTCTTTGCCTATTCCAGAGTGGAAGTGGGATCACATCACCATGGACTTCGTGTCGGGTTTACCACGGACGTCGCGCAGGCATAATGCAGTGTGGGTCATTGTGGATAGACTCACCAAGTCCGCTCATTTCTTGGGTATGAAGACCACAGACTCATTAGAGACGTTGAGCAAGCTCTATATCTGTGAGATTGTTAGGTTGCACGGAGTTCCGCTCTCCATTGTGTCGGATCGTGATTCTCGGTTTGTGGCGCGATTTTGGCAAAGTCTATACAACAAGCTATGGGGACAGAGTTACATTTCAGCACAGCCTTTCATCCCCAAACGGATGGCCAATCCGAGAGGGTGATACAAATCGTGGAACATGTTTACGAGCTTGCGCGTTGGACTTCAAGGGAAGTTGGAGTGACCATTTACCGTTGGTGGAATTTGCATACAACAACAGCTATCAGACCAGTATTGGAATGGCACCCTATGAGGCCTTGTATGGAAGACCATGTAGATCCCCGACGTGTTGGTTAGAAGCGGGCGAGAGTAGTTTGTTTGGGCCAGAAATTGTTCGAGAGACTACAGAGAAAATTCAACTCATCCGGGAGAGACTACGCACAGCACAGAGTAGACAGAAAAGCTACGCGGATCAAAGACGAAGACCATTAGAAT
This sequence comes from Ilex paraguariensis, assembly GCA_963454935.2. NCBI lineage: Eukaryota > Viridiplantae > Streptophyta > Magnoliopsida > Aquifoliales > Aquifoliaceae > Ilex > Ilex paraguariensis. The sequence continues at coordinate 882 of CAUOFW020002094.1, read as the reverse complement.
TCAAAGAGGGGACTATGTGTTTTCTCAAAGTGTCGCCCCAGAAAGGAGTATTTAGATTCGGCAAGAAGGGAAAGTTAGCGCCAAGGTATACCGGGCCATTTGAAGTGATCAAAGTGGTGGGCAAGGCGGCATATCAGTTGCGGTTACCAGCTCAGTTATCGGGAGTACACGACGTATTCCATGTGTCCATGTTGAGGAAGTGTAAATCGGATGCAACGCCGGTTGTAGACTTAGAAGATATTGAAATTCAAGATGGAGCAACCTATGAAGAACAACCAGTGAAGATTCTCGACGCCAAGGAGAAAGTGCTTCGCAACAAAGTCATCAAATTGGTGAAAGTCTTGTGGCAACACCATGGAGTGGAAGAAGCTACATGGGAACCGGAGCTAGAAATGCGAGAGAAGTACCCACATTTGTTCGCTACTTGAGGTAAGTTTCGAGGACGAAACTTTCTTTAAGGGGGGTGGATTGTAAACACCCCGCATTTCTTTTATATATGTATATAGATATATAGTAAATAATTGTTGTAAAAAATGGGGATATGTGTAGTGATGTGTGTTTGAATTTGGTAGAATGAAAAAGGGAAACAGTGCACTGCTGTAACATCAAGCTCGATTTTCGACCTTGATGCAGTCCATATCTCTCAAAACTTAAAACATGAAAATTTGTAGATCTCTCTCTTAGGATTCCCATATCTCACCTTAGATCATCTCATCGGAACTAGGGAGGAAGGAGTTATGTCCATATTACGAAGTAGTGTCTACACTGTCCAAAAATCTGTCCGGCAGACTACCTTTCGCTAATTTCATCATAACTCTTTATTGGAAAGTCCGAATTGTGTACCGTTATTTTTGTTAGAACCCTAACTCGTATATCTTTCCA